>JASANF010018154.1:0-101313 GCA_030248245.1 Trissonchulus sp. WLG1_4
AGGCTGCTGCAAACTGATTGGCTGTTGGCTTTGAAAAGAGGTCCCATTTGGGTACCTGGGTCCCGTTTGGGTACCTGGGTCCCGTTTGGGTACCTGGGTCCCGTTTGGGTACCCCCAACAGCCAATCAGATTCGTTGGGGTCCCATTTGGGTACTTGGAGGGCCCATTTGGGTACCTGGGTCCCGTTTGGGTACCTGGGTCCCGTTTGGGTACCTGGGTCCCGTTTGGGTACCCCCAACAGCCAATCAGATTCGTTGGGGTCCCATTTGGGTACTTGGAGGGCCCATTTGGGTACCTGGGTCCCGTTTGGGTACCTGGGTCCCGTTTGGGTACCTGGAGGGCCCATTTGGGTACCTGCAGGGCCCGTTTGGGTACCAGGTACCCATTTGGTACCGGGTCCCGTTTGGGACCCTTTTTGGCCGTTATTGTGCAACGCATCTACCGCGCTGCCAAGCTGGCCGATGGGAAGAGTGTCATACTCTTCCCATTATGTACTCTTGATAACAGTTATCGTTTCATAGTTACATTGCAGCCTTCTTATACGCAATTAAATCTCAAATACGGTAAGAATTTTGTTATAGCACGAAAACCCATTATACATAGCACGACTTATAGCACAGCTTTTTATAGCACGACCCAGTCTGGTAATAGCATAACAAGCAGCAGTTTCATACAAATTTTTTTAGTTATGTATGTTGTAAATGAGAATTAGGGCCTATGAGTGTCGGGGGCTGTGGTGTAGTGGTAGCATTCTTGTTTTCGAAGCAAGCGGCGCGTGTTCGATTCCCGGCGCCTCCATTTCTTTCTTCATTCTAAAGTGTGGTCTCCTCTTTCTTTCAACATGTATACAATAGGAAACTAAAATATTGAGTACATATTTACAACTTGCCGAAAACAAATGAGTTGTGTTATAATTTGTTCACTTAGTGCTATAAAGGGTCTAGTCCTATATCTCGCACTTTTCTAAGAATCCGGCACCATTATTCCCAACAGTGCGGTATATGATATAACGGCCCTGCAGGAATGAAGCGTCTCTTGTAGCTTGTTCATTCCCGCTGGAAATATGTACCATATCCGACAATGTTCGGAAAAATGGGTGCAGGATTTTTAAGTGCCGGATGTAAGACTTGAGCCCAATGTTCTTCTACGTAATGAGACACTATCATGTACGCTTGATAGACCCGTTCTAATTTGGTATCAATTGAACTTATTTTTGAAGTTTTCTTTCTTCTTTGACGGCTTTAAATATTTTATAGGGGAAAATGATGAAATTTGAGAAATGAAAACTTCATCAGCGGTCGTGTACTGAGTTAAAATGACCTCTTATATTTCTGCTGTCAAAGCTTATTTATTCTGGTGGCACGTTGAAAACTTTCAGTGGCTTGAAGTTTGAACCAAGCCTCTGATTATTTCTTAGTTTTCTATTCTAGGATTGCTATATTAGAGGTTATATGTAGTATTTTTTATTGTCATTATTAGCTTTCTAAACTTTATGCAGTGCCCTGTACTTTCACATAATGCGTACGTAAATGTATGACAGTCCGTATTCTTAATATGCATGTATGTAAGGTGTATTTGTCAACGGTCTAGAATATCAACGTATTCCTAATATCGAATTCATACATAAGTAGACCGATTTTCTTGTTGTCATTTGATTTAAATGTCACAAAAATATCTAAAAACAACATCTGAAGCCTGAAATATCTACCTGAAACAACATCTGAAGCTACACAAACGTATTGACTAAAGACGCAACACAAGCTCAGCGTTGTTACAGGCAAATTAAAATTACATCAAGGCCTATTATGCTGTGGCTAATAAGTAACTAAATGCGTTCACCTTGCGGTCCGTACCAATTTCTGAGCTTTGAAAATTGAAGATTTTTTGTAAATGTTTGGTTGTTTGTCTAATTTTAATTTTAAAGGAGCTTGATTGACAACAAAGTATACCAGCAAAGTCTTCATTGAATTCAAACATCGGAGTAAATAATCAGGGTGTCGAGGTTTAGTTTGATAAGGGATTAAAGGTAGAGCTGTATGGCGTAGACTGGACCTAACCTAACCATGTTAACAGAACGCGGTCGGGAGTAACTACTCTTGGTTGCTTACCCTTTAGCTTGTATAAGTTAACAAAAAGAAAAAGTGTTGTGGGTTTTTTATACAAGTAATCGTTATAATTAGTTTTTAATATGTTTAAGGTTTAAATTTGAACTTGAATTGAGATATACAGACAGTATAATGTAGGTGTCACTTTGGCTGATATTTTTAGTTTTACTTCATTAATCTTTCACCTGTTTTTCAGATACAACGCGACACTTTTACGCTTGGATATGTGTTTGTGTGTGTTATTTCTGTAGCTCCAGCACAGATTAAAGTTACATTGAAATTGATGATTTCATTGAATAACTTTTTAGAAATAATAAAGTATGACACCTAACTTTTTAATTTTAAGTTAAAGCTTAACATTTTTGCCCTAGTATGTAATAGACAATTTCAGCAGTTTTTTGCGACGCAAAACGCAAATTAATTAGCACAAAAAGATAGCTTCATTTTTATGCTACAATACAAGACAATAAACAATATGTTGCTTTTAAGTGATGTCTGAGTTAAAGTTTTCACACAGTGTTCTCAAGTGCCAAATTTAAAATTGCAATCGATAATTTACTTTCTAGTGTAAAACTACGTATGCTATTGATGCTGGCATAATGAAAAATTAGGAAATGGTACCAATATGGTGGCTTTTTTAGACTGCTTGAACATACTCTGAAACATGGTCTATGTTATAGAAATTATTAATAAATTATATCAGTAAGTGGCGTTATCGACTGCACGTTTCAATGTTTCAATTTTATTTTGTCCAGTAAATGTTATTGGCTGTTGCTGATTCAGTGACAGGCCAATCAGAACTGTGTCGGTGGAGGGTAAAAATCATTCTGTGGTCGTGTCTGACGTCTGTGAAGATAGTAGAAAGCTTATGTTGCAGAAGCTCACTATTATAACTAATCTTTTGAGACAAACTTAGAATTGGGACAAAGTAGAATACTAGATTACACAATTCAATTTGCTTTTATCGCCCACCGTTTGTGTTGCGATGATGTCTTACTGATGACAATAAAACATAAGGCATGATTTGTGAAGAGGGGCAGGCATACAGACAGCTAGGTACTACTTTCAAATCTGCGTTTCTAGCAAAGAAAAAGGGGGAGGCACAGCTATGAGCAGGCAGGTATATAATAACAGCTGAGTTCCTTGCATCAACCAAAAACCTAATAACATTCTGCTTGTAAGGTGTACAATTAGTGTCAGACTTGTGGCAAAATTTCCTTGTAAAAAATGTTACAAAACCCAGAGAGACTCTATTTGTGTCAGTTTTTTCTCACTTGATATGATTAGTGCTGCTCTAATTAATTAGGATATGACTATTCATGAGTAGCTTGTATATAATTTTGGGTTAACTTTGGCGGATTTCGGCAAACTCTGGTTCTCAAATCAACACTTATTACTATTAATTATGGTTTTCAGTCAAGCATACTTTGGTCCTCATCAATAGCATCCTACTGTACGTATAAGCACACAAATTTATGCTTTTGTTAGTGGAAAAAGCCTGGAGTATTAAGCTGACAGTTGATTACATTGAGTTCCTTTTTATGATATCGGCGTTTAGCCATAAGTTTTATGACACGAGAACGCAGTTAGTTCCGCTGTGGATTTCTTTGTTACCTACCAAAAAGTAGTTATTGTTTATAGCTTCTTTTTGGTCGTTGGTTAAAGCTATAACTCCGGCGATATAGACTAGTTCAAAATTTCAAGACAGTCTGAATCAGACTTTGCTCCAGCAAATATATCAGCGAAAAACTAACTTCTTTTTGAAGTCGGCTGCGGAAATTAGCTTTCGTCGACTTAACACAAATTTAGTTCCTGGATTTAGCAAACTTAGTTATGTAGGTTAATTTCTGGTATTTGTTACATGTGTGTTTGGTTATAATAACAAATATTGGTTTTGTCTGGACTGACAGACGTTAATTCCACTAATTGCCTGATCGTTTTGTTTTGTATTTTCATATTGCAATTTCAACAAATTGAAGTACGACCTTCAAGAACCAATCGAACCAATCGAATGATAATAAATTCAATGTATAGTGTGCGAACGTACATACATAGTACATACCTCCGTCATTTCTAAAAGCGGCCGAAGTTCTAAAGCGGCATTGCCCAAGTACCTAAACAACCGTTAGTGCTTAAAAAGATTTACTATAGTTCAGCATTGGCCCAGTAGGTCAAGCGGTAGAGCGCTGGTCTGTCGATAATGTCGTGGTAATTCCAACATTGCATTAACACCGATTGCTTTCCGCTTCAAACTTTTTTTTATGTATCTACCATTTTTAACTAGCCATCACATGAAGTTTGTTAAAAACTGTCGGACTATGATTGCATGGGTGCAGGTAATTTTTGGCGGCCGGATTAAGCTGTGTAAAAGTCAGTATGAGTCAAAAGGATAATTTTTACTCTGAAAGTTTGCATGAAAGTAATAAAAATGGAATATAACCATCAGAAATTGGAGTCAGTCAATACTCGATAGACGATTGAAATAGGTAATAAAAATATATAATTTTACACTGACAAACGTAAACAGAAAAGTAGAATGTAAGGTTTGATTGTCAGCACAACAAAACATTCAAAAACGTTTAGAAAGTATAATTACAAAACAGGACCAATTAAATGAAATTTAAAGTTTCCATCAAAAGCTCTTTTTTGAAAGCCGTGTCGGTCTAAGACAGCCGACTTAATTTAGCTAGTCCAACTCATAAAGTCTAACCTCATAAATTTGTTTTGATTTTGAGCTATCTTGTATTTAGTATAAAGTGTAGCAAAATATAAGTTCAAACTTAAATCATGTTAAGCTTGTGATTTTATAGAAGGCTTTCTTTGAACGTCTTTTAAAAGTTTTCGTGTTTGTCTGTTATGTCATTAAAGTCAGAACTTCATTTACTTATTTATAATCTAAAATTAAATCTAGTAATAAAAGCAGCAATCAAAGTAATGCAGTTTTTGTAAAATCTGTCTTGGTTCTATTTATGTCGTTTATAGCTTTAAGCAATAAAGTCATGGCTTAAAAGTCTTTTCTGTAAAATTTTTTTCATAATTAGTGCATTATCTTTATAAAACTTTCTATGACTCGTTTCATTTTATGTATTTTAGTAAAAAACTTGCCGAGTTACATGTGCGGCAAAAGCTCAGCACAACAATAATTAGCCCGTTAGCTGTTAATTTTTCGGTTAATCAATAACCATGTTTCAATACCCATTCAATAGCAGCAAATTAGGGACTTAATAAGTTTTTTCGGCGTTTGGCACGTAGTTCACTCTGCGAAAACTAAAGCCTGTTTCACACAAAATCGATTTTCAAGGGGATTAAGCACCATCCAATCGATCGATTTACGTTCACATGCATCTCCGTGCGGTATTAGGACTCAGGGGTCATGGTTACGCAAAGGGATAGGAATCCTTATGGGGTTGCATTGGGACGCGTGGGAATCCCATGGTAATAATTTTTCTGAAAAAACACCTTGGGTGAAGGCTAGCATATGTACGTGCAGAAATTCTATTGTTAGCCATTTTACAGTCTAATTTCACGCCCAATATACTACTATCAAGAGTACATAATAGTGTTTCACTCTTTATAGAAGAGTGAGAGTGAGACACTATTATGTACTCTTGCTACTATGTATAACTTGATAAATTAAGTTTGATAGAGAATCATTTTTGTGCAGTGTGCTGAACTGAAGCTTGTATAATATTTTTTCAGTTATTGTGCTTTGATTACCTCTGAAAAAGTCTCCACGCCTATACTGAGGTCTTGATATGCGGACTTGAGAGGTTGTATCAGTCAATCAGCTAAAGTAAACCCTACATGCTACCAATTTTCCATTAGTAGCCCGATATTATTGTGCTTAGATTGTTGCTGTAGTCACTTGCCAGTGGAAATTTCTTCTTTGTCATGTTTCGATCGTTATTTTTGCTGCTAATTTTGGAAAGTGCGGTTTTTCTCATTTGTCACGGTGAAGATGAAGTGTCGTCTAATTATGCGCAAAGTGTAGAAAACTCTGAAGGGGAAGAAAATTCGTTGGAAAACGACAAAAGAGACAAGAGTCTAGCTTATTTGGGCAAACGTCAAGAGGAAGAAGTATCGAACGACGATGACGGATTGGAAGAAGAAAAACGAAATAAAGCTTTTTCGTATTTTGGAAAGAGAAATAAGGCTCTTGCTTATTTCGGCAAACGAAACAAAGGAATGGCCTATTTTGGAAAAAGAAATAAAGCGTTGGCATATTTTGGTAAACGCAATAAGGATTTGGCTTACTTTGGGAAACGAGGTGACGATTATGATACTTTGGCAAAGAAAATGAAGGATTACGCTTATTTTGGCAAACGATCTGTTTACTTCTAACAATTTAACAATCAGATCTGATTTAGTTATGTCCAGATGAAGAAATGATCACTCTTCCTGTGTTAGCAAATGGGTTGAATTGCTTTTCTTCGTATGTAGTGTTGTCTATTAATTTTTACCTTCAAATAAAATTTCTGCAAATGCTTTAGACAGCAGAACATAAGTTATGTACCTCTACTTTTGAGACAATTTGTCGATATGTCTCAAAACGATTCTGATTCCTTCGTGAAGTAAATAACCTTAATGTTATTTCAACAAAAGGCTTTACCTGACACTCCACTCCTCTTGTATGGTTAATAGAATTAAAATTTTTGCCAAAAAAGTGTTCTTGCTAAAAATTTTAAATTTACCTAGGAAAATGCAAGTTCAATGAAACTCTGTTGTGTTTTGGTGTGTATCGAGCCATGCAACGTGTGAAACTGATTTCTTATGCAAAGTATATGAAAACTCGACCGAATATAAATTGAAAACTCACAGTTTTTAAGCACTATCTGCAGTTTGCAATAGCACACTCTGCTATATTATTGCACACTGTATTTTTTCTTGTCCGAAATTCTGTGAAATGTATGGAACTTGTATGAAGTATTAGGTATTCTGATTTTAACATGAAACGTAATCCAATGAAAATGACACAATCTAATCGTAATAGTAAGAAAATGCAAATTGATAATTTTCAGTCGAAAACTTGCACTAATGCTGTGTTATTTGCAAAGTTGCTTTGAATCTAATTGGCTAGGTCCAATTTTTACATCAGGATGATTGACTGCTAATTTCACGACTATAAACTACAAAGTCCTCATTTTAAAAAGTAGACTTTTTGAGTACTCTGTATGTGCAAAACTATGAAACTGCGATAAGTTTCTGTACATGTGTGTTTTTGACAAAAACAACATGCGTAGTTTTATCCAAATATTCACAGTAGTAAAAGGATAGTTATTGCAAGGTCTTCTTATGTAGCTTCAAGCATACCTAAGTGTCCGAATTAAGCTTTTAAGTTAGTCAACGTTAGTCAGTGGGCGACAAATCAATTTTCCAACAAGCACTTATGTAGGGAAGGTTTATCCCAACACTGTCGTCTGATTTTCGTAGACTCATAAATGCGATTCAAAGCTTTCCCACAGTTGCCTATAGCATTGTAGGCGTCCTTATTTTAGAAGAAAAATGCTTAGAAGAAACACGTACCTACATAAGCGGGAGCTTAAGATTACTTTCCCCTTCTATACGATACTAATTTTTGTGATTACATAACATCTTCACTGTTCCACTGTGAAGTTCGTAACATAGTGCATGGGTTGATTTGCTGCTATCTGGAAAATTGCAGGCGTTCGGGACCGAAATATCGACGTCCGGCCCAAAGCATAGAACCGCTGACTAATTGGTACACTAGCTACCCGAAAAATTACCCTACAATCCGAAATGACCCTAAGGCTCGCTTCATGCTTACAGCCGTATGTCCGTTTAGCCGACAAAATGACGAAATAATGACGTGACATGCGCTGGCTGATCCATTGCACTAGTCTGCTGGTGACGTCGTTCTGCAGGCTGAACGGATAAGGCTGTAAGTAATGAATCGAGCCAAAAACTCACTGGAAAACACTGGTTTCGGCGTTGAAATTACTTTATTGCACAGAAAATATAAAATGGGGTGTCACGGATAAAAATGTCCCCCTTAAGGTTTGTCCCCCCGGACAGTTTTATCTGGTTAAAAGTGTCCCCCCGGACACTATTATCTGGATAAAAGTGTCCCCGTTTGGATAAATGTGTCCCCCCTTCCGGACACTTTTATCCAGATAAAACTTTCCGGGGGACACTTTTATCCAGATAACACTGTCCCGGGGGACACTTTTATCTCGGCTCATACTTAGTTGTGCTCTAGTGCTTAAGCACAAAAACGTGACGTGTCCTTTCGAGGTGCTTACGAGTTAGGACTAGGGCTGGACACGGTTACAAAATCACTATCCGTGTACACGGTTAGTTTCGAAGGCTAGTAACAAACAGTGTGTACACGTTAACTAATGGTTACTGCTATTATCCGCGTGTACACGCTAATTATCCGTGTAGCCGTTTACACGCTAAGTTTTCGTAAACTTACACGGCTACTAAACGGTTACACGGTTCTACTACACGGTTTCTAAACGGTTACACGGTTACTAAACGGTTGCCCGATTATCAAACGGTTTCTTGGTTCCTATTCCTGCTACTAAACGGTTACTAAAGTACTAAACGTCAAGAAACAGAGGGGGATTCTTTTCTAGACAGCACTAGCACAGAGAAGATGCGAACTAGGCATGGGCACGTTTACAAAAATCTGTAAACGTTTAAACGCTCGCATAACAAAGACTGTAAGAAATTTTATGATACAAATTCAGAGATAAACAACTGGCAATAGAAATGTAGAAGCACTCGGTGAACTGAAACGTTGTAGCCACCGAATGGTTGCAACCAAGCAATCATTGAGTTAGAAACGCACATTAAAACTGTATATCTTATTTTTTAGTAGTAGTCAGGTAATGTACCTCGATATATCTAATATATAGACGCCAGACGCCAGGTGCTGGAAACAAAGCACCCAAAAACTCAAAATTTGCCCCAAATAGCTGTAAAATACCTCAAAAGTGAGTATTCCACATTTTCAAGCAAGGAGTTTTTGTGTTGTTGTTAGTTCAAGTCCCCAAAATGGCGGAAAAAATACAAGCTCCCCTAAAATTTCCAAAAATCCGGGACAGAACAAGTCCAACCCTGTTTTTACTCAGCCCTACCTACCTACCTACATAATATGTACCTAACCTATTGTTTATTGCGCCGCCAGCAGTCAACTTTGTGTGCATCTGATTTCGATTTTTTTCGGTTTTCGAAACGTTTAACGTTTAGTCCGTTTAACCGTTTAGACGCGTTTAAACGTTTAAACGTTTAAACGTTTAAACGTTTAAACGCTTAATCGCGTTCACGTTTAAACGTTTAAACGGTCAAAAAACGTTTACAACCGAAAAACGCGTTTAAATGTTTGAAAGCGTTTTCTCATCTGTAAACGAGAGCGTTTAAACGTTTACAGATTTTTGTAAACGTGCCCATGCCTAGTTCGCATCTTCTCTGTGCTAGTGCTGTCTAGAAAAGAATCCCCCTCTGTTTCTTGACGTTTAGTACTTTAGTAACCGTTTAGTAGTAGGAATAGGAACCAAGAAACCGTTTGATAATCGGGCAACCGTTTAGTAACCGTGTAACCGTTTAGAAACCGTGTAGTAGAACCGTGTAACCGTTTAGTAACTGTGTAAGTTTACGGAAACTTAGCGTGTAAACGGCTACACGGATAATTAGCGTGTACACGCGGATAATAGCAGTAACAATTAGTTAACGTGTACACGCTGTTTGTTACTAGCCTTCGAAACTAACCGTGTACACGGATAGTGATTTTGTAACCGTGTCCAGCCCTAGTCCTAACTCCTAAGTACCTCGAAAGGACACGTCACGTTTTTGTGCTTAAGCACTAGAGCACAACTAAGTATGAGCCGAGAAAGCACAAGTGCTAGAGCGTTAACACTAAAGCACGAAGTATGAACCTCGAAAGCACTAAAGCACAAGGAAAAGCACTAAAACACGAAAAAAATGCAAGCGCACGCTTGCCCAACATACCTATTCAGTACACAAAAATGCTTTGGGATGGCTAGACGGATGATTTCTATTTATGTCACATTTGTAAAGGGGATGATTAACCCCGTGACTGTTCCACTGGTGAAATTTATGTTTGGCGCATTTTATCCGGGGGATGATTTGCCCCGGGCCATTTTATCCGGGGGCATGATTTGCCCCAGGGTATTTCATCCCCCCGGATGATTTTCTGGGGGGATGATTTACTCCGTGACCTGCGTTAGCAGCAATTCTGTATAATCTGAACAGCTTCTTTTTAAAAAAGGCTATTTTGCGTTTTTTAATTAAACAGATAACTTTAACCTAACAATAATATATACGTTGGGCAAACAATAACAATGTAAGTATGGTAAACCTCGATTATATATACTGAAAAAGTCCCGAGCTTCTGAAAAGCCCAATTGTTTGGAGTACGCATTGCGTAACAACCTTAGCTGCCCCTAATAAGCAAACATTGGTCTTTTTAAGCCAGGACGGCCTTTAGTTTATTTGGCTTCTGTGAGTCTAGTACAAGAATACTTTCGAATGCAGATTCGTTTTTGAAATTTAATTAGAGCTTGGACAATCATGCGTAGTAGGAATTTTGATGATCTGTTGATTTCGTTAGATGTTTTTAACATATATACATAGGTACATTTGATAGCAAATCCTTGATGTGTTTGTTGTCTTCAATTTGATTAGGCGAACAAAGTACTGCGTTGGTTTTTAAATTTCGTTAACAGAAGAATTATTTTTGTCTGTCAGGCTGTAGGGCGAAAAAATTAGCCTTTTAGACTCAATATAAAAAAAAGTTAGTATTCATGTTTATAATCTATAAAATTAATAAAATATAAATCTAAAAGTAAAGTCATTTTGAAGAAGTTATGTAAAAGTAATTTATTTTCGACTTGCGTACTTTTACTTAAAGCTGTGCTTTATTTACTCTAACTATAACTTAAATCAAATTAATATAACTGTCTTGCCTTATCATACAGTAAATTAAATGTGGTGTCTACTGCTCAGTGCCTGACTCTGGCTGAAACGTTTTTGAGTAAGGTAAGAGAAATACTTGCTGTAAAAACAGTTTTTTGTTTTATTGAATAAATAATTAAAATAACATAGAACAATATATATATAACGACGACCAATATATATAGAATCTTCAGAACGTTCAGGATATAGTTATTCTTCAGGACGTGTCACATAAATTCATAACCAACCGCCATAATTTTGCGAGTTCGCTTCAATAGGCTTAATAAAACTGTAAAAAATAACAATACTAAAATGCGGATTATTGTACGTATCGTTTAGGGCGCTGGTTTATATGCTAAACAAAGCTGGGTTCATACTTTCCTTTGTGATCAATTTAACTGTTTATAAATTTTCAGAAGTCCTTTTCCGCTTTCCGTTGTTCGTTGTACGGATTTAAGGTACCTACCTAGGTCAATCTTGTTTAAGTGTCTGCTCAAACTAAAGTTTAATCCAGTTCGTTTAATCTGGTAAAGAAACGGGCGCTTAGTTTAAAAATTTTTGGTGGTCATGTGAATGTGTCATTGTGAAAAGAGAAAATTCAAAAACCTCAGAAGTTATTTAGACAGATGTGGATTTTTTTTTACTCTGATACCTTAATAGAACTCACATGCCTACATATTTTCCTATATATTGAAATATTAAACAACAATTTTTTTATTTGAAAACCATTTCTGTTTCTCGAAATTCCATCTTTTGATCCGGTTTTTAATTAAATTCACGCGTTTTGCGTCATAATTTTGCACCATATTAAACTAGCATCCGCCGTTCTAGTCCTGTTACTGTCACGCTTACTGTATGCATACAAGAGCAGCTAATAAAGCCATATTGGGGGTTCATTTGAAATTTGTATGTCCTACAGAAAATGGATTCAGTATCATACCGAATGATCAAGTGTGTCAAAATTACAGTAAATAGTAATTAATCGGTTTTGTCAGGGGCAATAGTGTAAGGTCTAATTCTATGGGCAAGGCCCCCTTTGCAAACACTACATATGCTTTACAACCACCTGTATATACAAATGAGAAAACTGAAGCACGCACACATGAGACATGCTTCTTATTATAGAGCTAATATGGGCAAGCCATGCTAAAACTGCTTTTACTGGAATTAGTGTTTACGTAAAAGCCTTTTATTGTGTAGTTTCGGCTTGCCTATCAGTTTTGGTTTACTTTCAATGTAAATACAGAATATGATGGTTTTATTCTAGCGTGGTATTTAGAAATAGAATGTTTATAAGGTTTTTTGATGTTTAATCATCCTAATACATACTGGACTAGTTTTCAATAAATGATAAAATTATTGTAAATTCTTTTTACTAAATTATAAACGTGATAAATTTGTAAAGAAAATACAAAATACATTGTTTTGTGGTCTTGCTTTCAGTTTACCTTATCTTATCACATACGTTTTGAATGAAGCAGATGCGTCACAACTAGCGATAATGTACTCTGACGTTTCTAAAGTAAGCATATAAATTGGAATACTTTGTTTACCTATAGGCTATGTGGGAGGATTTGTTGCGGTAGAAGGGGGTGGAAGCCTTAGCCTGTAGTACTCCATTACGTGGTAAAGAATTACTTTTAAGAACAACTGATTTGCGTGTTAAAGACAGAAAATAAATTGGAGACAACCTTTACATCATGATCTTATCCAAAACTTTCACATTTTCTATATAAGAACAGTACTTTGCCTGCTACATGGCAAAAGGAAGTCCTAAAGGGAGGTCCTGAGAAGAAAGTTTATAAATGGTTTGCTTTTGATTCTGATCGGTCAACTTTCCATACAGGTACCCCACTCATCATCAATTTCCAGCCAATATTGACCTTTTATAACCAGCTTTTATTGCTGATTTTTTATTCTTTTTTTCCAGTTGTCTGAGCCCAAATTTTTATACACCAAAAAATCAGAGTTTGTACAGAGCGTAGAGTGACATTTTGGTTAAATATAGATTTTTAGAAATAACAAAGTGTTTGCCAGAAAATGCTGTTTGTAGCGCTAACTTGTGTTTTTGTCAAAAATGCAATCTTTGCTCGACAACATCATAGTACGATCTGCATTCGACGTGTTTATAACATCCCTTTAAGGCTATATTCAAACATGTAATTTTCTTGTATACAAGCTGTGTCAGTTTTCTGTAATTGGCAATTACTATTTTTGATAAGATATAATCTACAATTTCTGGAAGATAAGCTAAAAAGGCTGTTTTATTAGATACTGCATCATGCTTTCCTGTACAGCTGTTACTATATTCACCATGAAATAATTTCTATTGTGAAGCGTGAAAACGGCGCCTTTCAATCTTATTTAGCTTCAATATATTTTACGTCTTACGTATTTGAACTCTCAAGGCGCGCGTCCGCTATAGACATTTTTGTACAATTAGGAAGTTTAGCTAATATGTTAAATTTTAAAAGTATTAATAGCTACTGGTTTCCTATTTTTCCTTACTTTGAGTTTCTTAATATAATCTATTTCTTACTTTCTTAGTCAAATTTTCAAGTCGTTTTCGGTGGTGTTTCCAGTTTACTATTTTGCTTCCATTGAATAGAACAGTTTAGACGTTACTTGATGAGTGCTTACGTTTTGATTTTCTCGATGTTAGTTTATTTCGTTTTTAATTGCTTTTGCATTCGTTATCGTATTCAAAAAACTTCATTTTGCACTCACACTACCTATAGTGCGTTGCATTTTTTTGCATAAAACGCATTAAAATTGCTGTAGTTTTCAATTAACAGCAACAAAAACATGCATATCTTATATTTTCAAACCGTGAAAGAACGTTGCTGCACTGGCTCTTAGCTGAATTTCGTTACAAATTGAACTGAATCAGTAAAAGTAGTCCAATGTTTGCTATATCAATATATATGTCGAAGTTTCTAAATGCATTCTGGCCAACTTTTCTTCAAGAATGTTGATTCCCGGCACCCCCTTTATTATTTGCCATCATTAGTTGCTATGTTAAACAGCAATTTTTAACTGGAGAACACAAGAAGCTACATTTTGACACATATAGATGTTATACATGTCTATGCCTGAAACTAAGGCAAATTATCGTTTGGCAAACATTCACTCACACGGGATGCTGTACCACTCACCTGACATTATCACTTGACCTCAGATTTTACCTTGTTGAGTTGCACCTTTTTGAGTTTGACTGAGTTTTTCATACCATGCCTCTTATTTTCACTGTAAAGTTTTCTTTTTATCAGCTTGTTTCAAAGTTTCGAGGTACTTTTCGCTTGCCAAAGCGCCCCCTTGAGACCGCTGCGAATATCAGATTGTCGTTCTATATGATTGATTGTCGTTCTGTATATTCAATGTACTGGCAAACCGGTCAACAAAGATCTTCGTCAATGCGGTCCAGTTTTGTCATTGTCTCAGTGTAGCGCGCGTAGGATGGTGTGTTTGCGAAGCCTTGCGTCCTCCAGTGCGGCGTGGGACTGGTCTGTACCGGTTGCATGGACAAATAGTCATTGTGCCTTTTAAAACGGAGTCTTCTGTTGTCGGTGTCTGACTCTGCTTGCCTCCTCTTCTGCGGCTCTGATGCGTTTTGTTTGAGTATTTTGTGGCTATTGATAGGAGGAAACGTTAAATAGACTAAGAAAGGAAGCAGTAAAGCATTAGTTATTAAGTATTATGTATTGGTATTATTAGTATTAGTATTATTTATTATTACAAGTCTAGTGCGTCTAGTTAGACTAGTTAGACTATATTGTATTTACCTTAGTTTGGTCTGTTTTATGTTTGTTGAAAAATGAAAATTAAATTTATGCCTAAATTCAATTGCTCAGAGATTTGATCACTCATGGTGTGATCTGTACTATCAACCCCTTTTAGAAAAACTTTCAGGGGCCATAAGTTTTGATGCTGTAGTGATACAATAACAATTTTAACGTAATTTGAAAGGAAATTATAAGAGCTTTCAAATGATGGGTCACATGACTCTGTGACGTAACGTTTAACGTACGTCAAAATTTATAAAGTGAAATTTTGACTTATTTTTAGCAAGAAGCGCCATCATGTGATACGTCATTTGAAAGCGCTAGAAATTGTCTTTCCAATGGCATAATTTTTAACTCTCTACGATGTTTGTAGCCTAAATTGTGGTCATTTTTGTGGATAACCTCCAGAAAAAACAAACTACAAATGGCCTGTCGCGGAGGATTCTGCGGAGTAAAAAATAACTCCATTTTACGCCCTTTTGGACTCAAAGTCACAGCATAGCAGTGTAGTATGAAGCATTAACGCTTCTTTTAGACACTTTGATGAAACAGATGGGAAGTACCGTGTTTTCTGTAATAACGTTTGAAAGTTGCACATAGCAACAGGCAAATAACCCATTTTACGTAGCGTAAAACTTTGGAACCAAGCCACTGCACGAGATTTGAAAGGTAAACGTCAGACTGCCACACGTAGTTCTAACTGATACCAAGAGACAGCGCCAGAAAAGGCCCCCCCCCCCCCCGCACGGCAGCCCGGCCCGGCGAACCCCCCACCCCCCCTGATACTTCAATATGGAGTTGACATGTTCATTATCATTATGAATAGGATAGTATAAGTATATTAACAACGTGTACTTGCTCAATGTAAACATTGAACTTGTGAGTTGGATGCTAGTAGTGCATCAAATCTTTTTCAAAGTAATTGTAATAGGCTGATTTATCTTTAAAGCATTGATAACGCGTAAAACTAACGTTAACTGAAATTTTTTTAAAAATTAAAAAGCCGTGCAATGGCAAAATTTTGTTGCGCATCTGGTGGTGCAAAAAGCAAGTTTCTACCATTTGCGGTTCCAAAGATATTATCGTTATTATGGTTTTAATGAAAATAAGGATAGTATAATACCTTTAATAAGTATATTAATTACTAAGTAATAAGTTAGCATTAACATTTTATGGTTTGAAAACGTCCATTGATATGGATCTGTGCTCTTCATCTATCCAGAGGTATGACTGTTTATTTGAACAAGGATTTTTTCACACTTGAAATTAAGCAAAAACTTAATGATCAGCAAATGCATATATTTAGCCAAATTTTATTAATTGTTAGAAACGGCCCCCAACCGATCTCGTCAAAATTGGTCAGTACCTTATCAAACGCATTAGTTTGATTATCATTTTAGTGCAAATAATTGTTTTACTGTTTATTTTATGTTTTAATAAGTTTAGTGGGAAGTTACAGACTGTAAACAGTGGGTGGGATAGAAATTATGTTATTTAACTGACATGACATTTTGGTTCTGTTTCTCACTGTTGATATGAAGCGGATGCAGTCAAACTTTTGTACTGGAAGCACGTTATTACAATGAGTATGGGTTTAGTTTCGTTTCGTGGTAGTTTGAAACTTACCAGAAACAGGTTTACAATATAAGTTGAACGTTAAGTAATTAGAAATTATTCAAAACTAAGTAAAAAGTTCAGACACTGGTTGAAAATCAATTTTAGAATTAACATAAAAGGGTGGCCACCAATAAAACGATTTGACTACGAAACAAGCTTAAAGTATGGTTTGCAGATAAATCATCTTGAAAAATTAAATTTATGCATGTCTTAAACTTAAGATTATTGCTTATAACGGAATGTTTTCAATGGAAACTTTTTGAATTATACATTTAGGCTTTCTACAAAATACAAACATAATCATGAATCAGACAGACACACTTTCCCGCTTGTTTACAAGTTCAAGATCATAAAATACGTGATACTTTTTGTCATAAATTTTTAGCTCAAAGTTCATTATGTATGCTCAAGCTAAAATTAATAGGATAATCAGCAGTCAAAAATGAGTCAAAACCTATTCAACTTGATCATTTTTAGGTTTGCAGAAACCGAGAGGATTTACTGCTGAATCGGTTTTTTCTGAAAAATTTGAGTTGAAAAAACAATTTTAAATTCACTTTTCCTTAAAATACAAATTACACGCATTTACAATACAGTTACAATTTACAATTAAAAATACGTATAATTGTACGTGAAAAGTTTTTTCCCTTTCTTTTCGGTTCTATAAACAGGCTATTTTCTAGTTTACAGGTCAACAATGTTTTTATTACGCACGTGAATCGTGTGAAGTGTTTTTTGCGATCAGCTATGAATACCAACTACCAGCCACCTATGTAATCTTCCACACTGCATTTTCACAAGACATATTCGGGCTATCTTCATTTTAAACGAAATGTCACGAAGCAGAATGTTTTCATGTTAATTCTTAAGTCTGGCCAACGCTAGCATATTTGAATTTTGTTTCTATCTCATGCAAATTCTATGCAGCACCTCCTCTTTGTTTTTGCTACTTTAACTTCCGTTGTCTTTGCTAGACGCCTCGTATTTTGATGGTGCTAATTCCTGAGTCCACATAATGCGTTTGATAAAAGGTCGATAAAAACAAAACAAAAACAGGTCGAAAATTTTATGGAATGCAGCATTGTGTGATCCAGATATAGTAGAAGAATTGGTTTTCACAGTACGAAAGCGATGTTTATCATAGTTAGCATTATGTTAGTTGAAAATATGCAAACTGAGTAATCTCACTGTGTCAAATTCAGCGTTTCGGACTAGTTACTAATTACTAGCTAATACCTTAGTTGTATGCTAGTGCATATATATTTACCTTGCACGTGAAAAATGGATTGAGAGCTAGTAATTATGAATTATTAAGCCGAATTTGAAAAATGTTTCAATTATATTTTCAAAAAAACCGTTTGTAAAATCACTCCCAGTGGGTTTGAAAACCTTTTAGGCCCGATGGTGACTGTGCAGTAATTTTTCTTAAATCTCATGTTGCCTTGTTCATAATTAATTCAACTTGATTCGTTTTGTTTCAGATAATAAACATATTTGCTTTAAAACACTATCATTTACTGAACATGTTACTTTCTCCCACGTATATACATAAAAATGGTACTAAAAACATATTTACAAATTACATTACAATGCCATTGTTTACTAGAAGGGAGAAAATGAGGGTTTTCAAGCTTTCTCGGAGGCGTTTTTGAGCTTAAAGTAACAAGTAGGACTTTTTACAGCATTGTTTTTGATTAATTAAATTAGCTTTTGTGAAAAAAGACTTGTTTATTTGTGTTGTATAAACAAGGTCACACTTTCAGGGCACTTATTTATTTATAGTCACAGTTACATATAGTTTAGAAATTGATATAGCCTTTGATCAAAAAATGTTCCTCCATTATCGGAAACCTTAGTATGGAAGCTATATATTATCAATAAATTATTGAGCTTATATTTGAGAAACTTGTTTTGTGTTTTTGGGTTTTGTATTTTGATCGATTGGAGTAACAAATGGAGTGACATATTGTCGCTGTTGTTGTTATGCTGACGCGACAAGCTATGCTTTAAGGATTTGGGCTGTGGCTACGTACAAAGGATAATTTAAAAGAATTTTCATCGCAAATCATTTTTTTGCGTAAATCTATGTTTTTTATGGAAGCTGGTATTTTAAAAAGAAACATGCTCGTTTGCGCATTTTAGTCAAGCCAAGGATTGATGGAAAAGCAGAACTCCAGATAATTTTGACTTTTCACCCGTTACTTTCATTTAATTCAATTTTCTGTTTTATTATGAAACAAATATTGTGCCAGAAACTTTTTTATATTTTCAACGATAGATATTTCTGTTCATTTAGTTTTTGATTTTTAGGCGTTAAATGAATAACATAACAAAACAAATTGGATTATCAACGCATTTTCCAATGCTTTTGATTGCAAATCAAAAACACTGATTTAAATCAGTCACGTATGACAATAAAACATATTGCACTGCTATTTTCGGTTTAGATTCCGATTTATTTTGTTCGCCACGAGTTTGGCATGCTTCAAAGTTTGTACGAATATCTGGACTCTGTCTGCTACTGTTATGCTCATTCATGCATTAACATTCAAACTTTTTATGCCATGTCAACCATAAAATGTTTGTTAACAATTAAAAGTAAATAATGATGAAAAAGTTCGAGTCAAGACTGAATTTTCCTTTAAGATATGATAATTTCACATTTAGCAACTTCTATACGTAATTGCTTCTGAATTTTCAAGTCTAAAGTTTCAAACCGCCTCAGTTGACATTATAATAACTCATAGTCTTCATAAAGGATAGGTTCAATTTACTGGCCTTGAAATTTAAGTAGATCGGGCTTAGCTTAAGGGGCAATTTACGCAGGCACACTATGCTCGTTTACATGCTCTATGATAAAACAGCAACATTGTAAAACTTTCAGAAATAGTCACAGTTACAGTTACATTACCTTTACAGTTATGCCCGGTTCATACTCATCCCTTTGGTTATCCTTCTGTGCTTTCGGTTGTACTTTTATCTTTTCTTTTTTTCATTTTACTTTAAAAATGTCCTTTAGCACTTGTCCTTCATAGTTGTCCTTTTACGTTTTTAAAAATTTTTTTATTTTTATACCTTTCTGTGGCTTTTAAAAAATGTGCTGTTGTCCACAATTGCTAACTGCCAACCTCCAATGGAAAACATTGTCAGGTCTATTTATATCTTGTTTTGACTCAGCCTGTTGCCCTTGTTAAGTCCCAGCGTAAGTTTAATCCAATTATATTCGGACTAAAGTATTTGTTTTGAATGGAGTGGCACGAAATTTCTGACACAAATAGGCAAAAATATGCATGTTTCTTATCCAGTGTTTTCGTGGGTGAGGACTCTAATTTTTTGCCAGCTAAGCTTTGGTGCTAGCGTAGGCAGCAGTGGTTTGGTGAATTTGCGTCAGGAAGGAGCTAAATTAGCCTAAGTCACTTATCACTCAAAATTTGTACTCACGAGCTTAGCAGTAACTCATAAATCATTCATAAGCCGGGAGCTATGAGCTTTTCATTCAGCATCAAAATATTCGCTGAGAGTTGTTTATTAGATGTTTTTCCGTTCTCCCGATGGAAGACAGAATTAATGTTTTAGTTTGACTAATTAATGTTTTGACACTACCTACATAAACATAGCATGTGAATTTGCTACCTTACTTGTTCTCATTCTTTTGTAAGAGTTTAAGCAGATAAAACTTTCAGACTCATTATTCTTAGCTAAAGAAGGTAGTTAAGTTGACTAATTTATTTTTATAGTAGCAGTAAATTCGTAGCGTGGTGAATATTTTGTTTATTGTATTGTTAATTAACATTAGTTGATTTAACAAATGGGTATGCCTTAGAGAATAAATCGACCATCCGTGGCTTTAGAAATCTCATTTTGTGGCAGTTGACACTTTGGTGATATTGACATTACTGACTAAAAGTTCAGTTTCACTAGCTGGTCAGTGTGAAACACCACCGATGTGTATCTGAAATGGCACAAAAATAGTTACTTCAGGGAAAACTGTTCAAAAAGGTGCTTAAAAGGGACAATTTTATCCCTTCGTTTCTGTTGTGCGTCAATTATAACTTGAACGATTTAGTAGACTAACTTTAGGTAGATACTTTAATAGTTCATACTCGTCCGGGTTTGCGTCTTGCATAAGAAAAAAATAGATTTAGCTGCTCTAGATTTACTTAGATGTATACATAGGTTTTAACAGCCAATCTTTGGTACGTAAGGCATTCTATAAATGTGCAAAATACAACGAAAAACACTTTGCTTTTATGGGGTTCATTCATTTCCTTACCTAAAGCTGTTTATTTGGGGCTTTTTCACAGAAGTATTGCCGGCAATAAATGATGCTACTGGAACGAAATTTACAATACCTACAAGTCTACAATTTACAAAAGAATTTGTTTACAAGAAGAAACTATTACTTTTTGGGTAGGCCAGTTGTAGAACCCCGAATCTTTAGCTTAAACCTACAAGTCTACAATTCACAAAAGAATATGTTCACAAGAAGATACTATTACTTTTTGGGTGGACTAGCTGTGAACCCCATAAACTTGTGAAGAACCCCATAGCTGTGAAGAACCCTGAATCGTAAGCTTAAGTCAAGTCTACATTAAGTAAGTAAACAGCGGCCTTATGCTAAGCCGTATTTGCCTCTCATTTTTTTCTTTTTTTATTTACCTTTTCGTCCTTGTAGCTTAAAATTTTGTATAAGGATATGAAGATCGTTTTCTGATGTTTTCGTTTTTCGTTCACTTCTGTAGTCGAGAATCTTATTTAAATAAATTTTATAAAGACAACTAGTTATTATATAATTGTTTTAGTCCGACAATGTAGGTAGATGTGGCCAAGTAAATGGAAAAACCGTAACTAATTGTTAACAAATTATATCTGAAAACACTTTTGTTGTACTAGGCTTTTTCAATCCAATTTTCGTAATTATTCATTAATTTCTTGAAGACACACACGTTGAAAATGCTTAGTTCGACTAAGAGTAAGAAAGAGAAGTGAAAACATTAGCTGAGTCATTCGTTTAATGTTTTTTGCACACATGTTCTGAGATCTAGCAAAAATTTAAAGTTTAAATTTAACATTTAAAGCAAAACTTTTTAATTTATAATGACTGCCTAATTTCATAAATTTAATTTGTTTTATTTATCACTCAAAAATGTGTATATGATGATTACTTGTTTAATACAGTTTTCTTTGCTTTTGTGATTTTAACATTTTCAGTTTTTGAAAAATTGGCTTATATTTTCAGCAAGCAAATTATAAGTAAATGATTCACTGAACTGATTTTTAACAGTTATACAATTTTAAATTTTGACAGATGGAATAACGTTATATTCTGTTGCGTATTTTATGCTTTATCAGTACGTTAATGCACCAGAGATGAAGTCACTTAACTAAGTAGGTTCAAGATACATATACTGCTAGTGACATTTTGTAAATGTTGTGAAAATGACAGGTAGTTTTTAATTTATCGAGTTTAATTAACAGGACTGTTCTTGACGAAGTCAAGAAAGCCTGTCAAACAACTATCTAACTGAAAGGATATTTATCCATTTAAACTAACGTAACCATTAAGTAACCATTTCAGTTTTTGCGAAACGTGTTTGACGCAAAACAACTAAAGCTTTTTTTGATAAAACAGTTCAGTTCGGTTTTGATAGACTTCTAAGCAAGCTCCAGCAACGGTATGTCTAGTCTATCCCTACAATATTCTGAATGAATTTTGAGTACATAAATCTGCAACATCATTCAAATTTGTTATTTTGAAAGACGCTAATACTTTTTTTGTAATTTACATTCACATTTACATACCTTTCTGTAGGCTTTACATATTTTACGCTTAACTATCTTTAAAAGGTATATGCATTAATCTTTGGCATAAAATGTTTTGCGACATTGTAATGATAAGTATGTAGATGATGTTAAGCTGATAAATGGATCGCAAGGCAGATGAAATATTAATTATTATTAATTATTACTTATTATTAATTAAAGATTTTCACGACTTGGCATGCTATTGTTTTGCTTGGCTAATTTTGGTACAAAGACACTTGCTATGGGTGGGACATGTTTATTGAAATCATAGTTATATATAGCTTGTTGTTTTAAAGCTGTAAATCTGCCCGCGCACAAACAATTTTTTCAAAGTGTGTCTTGCCTTCCATAGAACCGAACCTTACTGTTACAATGTGAGATGTAGCTGCCTTCACAATTTTAGGAATTGTAACAAATGTAAATGAAAGAAAATTCTTGTGATTTGTATTTGTATATTCGTATATGATTCGTATTTCAGTTTATTTGAAAACTTAAGAACCAATGACGAGATTTTGTTTCTACAATTAAAAAATATATTATGCAAAATCATGAAAATTATATGCTGCACAGTGTTTGATTCCAATTCAATCCGGATACCTAGCGATCCCAACGAATACGATCCACATTTGTTAACTGTTTTTTTCGGACATTTCGTAAAACATTGTTGTGAGGAAAGCTAAAAAATCAAGTTTTCGGTTGATCGTTTACAATTTATGACCAAGTATGGGGGGGACATGTTTATTCAAATTATAGTATAGCTTGTTGATTTGAAGCGGTAAATCTGCCCGCGCACAAACAATTTTTTCAAAGTGTCTTGACTTCCACAGAACCGGAACCTTAATAGCTGACCTTTTAGAGACATAAAACTTTTTCTAACCCGTGTCTCCACTATACAGCTGGTAGGCTATATCTGTCAATGTTGACAAGCATAGAACCTTTCAGCCGTAGGTAGTGTTTGATGTCAGTATAAAAGAGGTTTTTCATCATTTCAGTGAAAACTAAGGCGGTCTCAAAATTCAGTCTTCATAACTCGAGACTCTCTTGAGAATAACAGTAAAAATAAACCTACGCCTCCCTCAATTTAAACTCTATTTTAGACCTATCTTGATGGCTTTTTATGGTGGTTTTGACACTGTTATGACGTACATACATAAGCTGAACGACGTGTTTCGCTCTTTTGTGGCATAGAGTAGCAATATTTTTTATTATAGAATAGTAATAATTTATAATTTTGCAATAACGTATATGTATCAGCCTGTGTGGGTTTTAGAAGTTTACATTTACATGCATTGTTTCATGTTTGCAGAATTACATATTTAAAAGTCGTAAAAAACATTTAATTTATCACAATCTTGAACTTCTGTAGCGGTCGATTTTAGCAGTAGTTTAACTAATTGAGCATGTTATTTCTGTACGTATACATATGTATTTAGTATTTTTATGCTGCTAGCAGAAATCTGAATGACATCTTTTAGTGCTTTTCTCAACTGTTAGCTACCAGCTGGCTTCCAAATTCAAGAAAAAACACACTTAGTTTGTCCAGACAGATACAGTGCTAAAGTGCTACAGTGTGTTGGCTGTGGATATAATTTTTTATCAGAATTGTAGTTTTATCAGGGAACTCGCTGAACTTTACATAAGGGCCCAAAAATGTCATTCCAAACTTTCAAAGCCATTCAGTTTTGACAATCTTTTGACAATGTTTCAATAATTTAATAATAATCTTTCAGGTTTAAGAAACGGTCTATTTTCTCTTCACCGTCTGTATCTATTATCAACCATCTAGATTATTGATCTCAACTTTTCCAAATCAGGATCAGTATTGACTGCTATATTTTACTGGTTTTCGGTGTCGCGATTTGAGGCTACGATATGACGCCGACAGTGGAATGCATAAAGGCAGTCTTAGGTGAGTCTTGCTAAACGCAATCTAAGGGCAACGTTCTAACCTAGGTAATACATGTGGAATTTTTAGTTACGATGTTCTAAAGTACTGAAATAGAACGTCTTGTTTTAACATAAATGTGTTTTGTTAAAATATGTTTTGACTGGTTTTAGCATAAGACTGACTGCCTTTATGCATTGCACGCCAAATGTCGCGATGTACTTAGATGCACAATTAAATACGCCTTCATTTCCAATCCAAAACGTTTTGGGAGGTATTTCACTCAAACAAAGCATCGTGACGAACAACTTTAAAAGAGATCCAATATCGTCACATGCCCGTCTATTGTAGTTACATTTGGCAATATTGTGCCAAGACTGCCTTTATGAATTCTACCAACAAAACTTTGCAACTAATTTTATTTCTCTGCCGTATGTTTTAATTGTGCTGCACCCAAACTTTTACTAACGCTGAAAACTTTAGCTGGAACAAGTTTTTCCGTTTTCTTTGAATAAGCTCGAACTCATTGTTTTGAGTTTTGGCAAATAAAGCTTTGGGCGAAGCTGAGAAGAAATTTTAATATCTGAAAACAAGCCGACTATTTATGTAATATAAGTGTTCTGCTGTCTTAGTTACTTTGTTATCTACGTAATTGTCCGAAAAATGACGCCCTTTTTCACATAGCCACATAACAAGCACAAAACCATCAAGATGTTCCCATAACTAATTTTGTCTAGGTAGGTTATTAAGAACACTAATTATTATAATATTCTACATTCTAAATTTGCGTAGACAAAAGGACGGTAACAGTCTGTGCTGGTATGCTTTTAGCATTAAATAAACTTTCAGAAGTAAATTGTTGTTGACCACATGGAACTGTTACCAACAACAATAAGAGGCACATAGGTGTTAGGCAAGGTGACTTACATTCAGTCGATTTTTAATAAAATTAGTAGGTTAAGACTAGGCATAAGGGGACGTGTAGGAATTATGTGTTTTTTCTGGTGTGCTGTAGTGATTCCTACGTCAACAAATACGGTCACTACGGATTTCGGTTCTCTTAAAAATGTAATTAGCAAACAAATTGTTACTCACACAAACTTTTTTTCATTTACCCAAAATCTTGCCTCATTATTCTGCAAAAGTGTCATACAATATGTTGTTTATACCTCAGCTGACTTGAACCTGTGAAGTCCACCCCTTCAACCTCTCAGATTGTGACACTACTTTTTAATTTATACTCCTGATTATTCTTGTTTGTCTGTTCAGTATCTAAAAGCTGAGTTGCTGAAAGTGTCATGACAGCCGCAGGGCTGAGATTTATCTCCCACGTTTGAGCACTGAATACTGCAAAGAAGATTCATTAGACAAATTTTCTTAATCCAAATGTGACACTAAGACTAAGATTCCTAGATTTTCTTCAGTCTTTCCTTGTATTTTGTCAATGCGTTATTAGACTTTGGTTTTTTATACCTTTTATAGGTATACTCATTGAATTGAATTGAATTACAGCTCAGTCTGAAAGGCTAACGCCAATGCAGCGTTCGTCATACTTTTTTATCTGGTTTTATCAGTAAAAAACTTTATTCTGCTGGTTTTGGGCACAGTTGGAGCGACCTATCTACCTATCCAGTGTAATTTAACGTAGGAAAATCGACCTACCAGAAATTACATAGGATTTAGAAAATGTGAATATAGTATATACGCGGCCCCTGAGAGGGCCGCGTAAAAAGCTCTCTTTTTGCAAACTATGAGTAAAACTGCTGTGGCGACACTACCACCGTAAGTCTTACATTTTAGTACATAGTAATTGATCACACTTGGATAATTTGTCTTAAAACCAAAAGGTGTGCTCCAGACGCAGACAGCAGATTTACATCAAGCACCAAGTTTACTTACTGCACTGTGATGGCTTGTACTAAGGACTAACTAGCCCCCCTGCCCCTTCCTACTCAAAACATTGCTACCTAATTTTGGTGGCCTTCTTCCATTTTACAATCTTCACTTTTACCACTTTCACTAGGCTTGGATTCCCCGTTTCACAGATCAAACAGATAGCTGTTCTTTCGTACTGAATGGGCCCAAAGACTTGACCGTATTATAGTTTCTTGTATCGCAACCAGAAATTTAATTTTGTAAGATCTGAATTGTTTTTACCGAACTAGTCAAAATACAGTGTTTGTGGAATGAACCAGTAAGCGCCGCTAAATCATATTTTTTTCGCTGGAGGGGGAGACATGCACAAGCGAACGTTGCAAAGTTTTTCACGTATATATACATGTATACCTGCATTTTGGCCACGGTTATTTACCCAAGAAATGTACATATTCATACTATCATATTATGTGCAAGGCTGACTGTTCACATAAGCTTTGTATATGTAACGTAGCATGTATGCATTTTGTTATGGTTAGAAAATAATGGTACTTATTTGTAGGCTTGAATCTAAAGACACAAGTCTTTTCAACCTGTACAAATGCGTGCTATATGAGAACAATACCATATGCTCTGATATACTTTAACTATTTGATAGATTACTAAAGCTGTCCCCCCACTCCCCTTCTGTATATAGTCAAGCCCCGACACGGACGACCGGTGAACCAAAGAGCTTTTGTGCTACCGGATTTTTGACAGCCCCAGATGTCATATTTTTGTGCTACTTTTCTGCTAATATGGAGGCTATTAGTGATTTCACTCGCTGACGCAGCTCCGGCACCCGAAGGACAGTTGTTCGAGAATGAGGACGAAATTATTCATCAACTAAGAAGTGTTCTGGCAAATAATGGTTTACTAGGGGCCGAAGATTACAGTGTGGGCTATGCGGACCACACTGAAAACGAGCAGAGAGAATTTTCCAATGAGTGGGTGGTCCACTTGCAAAGCGGCACTGATGCAGACAAACTGGCCAGTGAAATGGGATATGTGAACATGGGAACGGTGGGACATTTGCTTTGATGTTTTTTATAACAATATAATGGAGGAAGTAGTAGAAAAGTATTACAAAAGTGCAGAGAAAAAAATACTGTTTCAGGATTTCTTATTATAGCGATTATACTCCCTAGTATGCCGTATGCTATCTATCAGTTTGTTTCTAAGCGACACCAAAAAACTAAGGAATCAGCTGTGATTACTTTTTGCTTTTGCTTGACCAAAGTATGTAGTAAGGTTTAAGTCTAGTTGCAGAAAGATAGCTAGAAAAAAGTATTATTAATTTTGATTAGAAGTTAGACGAAGATAATATTTGTTCTATTCTAAAACATGTTTGTGGGAATCTGCATAAAAACTCATCTTCTTTAGTCAGTAACCTTTAATAACCACTAGTTTGTTTCATTGCTCAAAAACCTAAAGGGGAAATTCTAGAAGGGTGAAGAGTAAGGCTGAGTCTATCTAGACTAAAGGACTTGAAGTTGCAGTTAAGATAATCACTCGTTTAGCAGTTAAAGATAAACGTGCGCTTATCTTTTAATCCCTGACTAACTTAATCACCGTTCTATAATTCCACCCAAAATGTCGTCGCATAGACTCGTGTGATGTGTTCTTCTACAGTACTATTTAATTTTGATGAAACGTAAAAATTGTTTATATTTCAGCTAAAAGGATTCGAGGATTTCTATGTGTTTGTGAAACCCGACCATCCAACGAGACACAAACGCTCCGCAGATCACCACACAAAACGATTAGCAGATGATTCAAGGGTTAGTACAGAAATATTGCCGATTTAAAAAATTAAATTTCTTTCATTTATAGCATTAGTTGACTCAATTTTTTTTCAACATGGATATCAAAGTATTAAATATTTATATATTATTTATAAATTTATTTATATTTATTTATAAATTTTATATTAAAAGGATAAAATGATAACCAAACTCACCCAAACCTGCTTCAAATTTTTTGAACATGACGTATAGATGTCGGTAGATTAACAGGTCATTTTGTAGATTTCAATAAATCGTTTAAGCATCGACTAGAAGTTAGTGTGTTTATTTGTATTTATAAATTTCAGGTACAATGGGTAGAACAGCAGGCCACAAAGCAGCGTTCCAAGAGAGATTTTATGGAATATAGTCTACCAAAAAAGACCAGTACAGACTTTCTCTTCAACGATCCTTTGTGGAGTAAACAGTGGTATTTGGTAAGTTTTTGTCAGATAATAAACTTATTTTAGTAACATTCGCAATGCTTCACTGAAAATAATTATCATGTATACAAATGTACAGTTAATTATTATGTAATGAACTGGAATAAAGTTCTCTGCCTCTTTTAAGTTGTCATAACTATTTACCATTAAATAACGACTCGACCCATTTTATTTTCATTTAAAAAAACAGGCACACACAAATGGAGCGAATTATTTACGAACCATTGTTAAGAAACAGTGTTAGTCAGTACTAAACATAGTTTTCTATACGTATGTAGTGTTAGGATAATAATTAGTGAGCATAAAAAAACTATTGGACCCAACGCCTGAAAACTCCAGTAAACGTAGGGGTGAGTTACCGCGCAATACGAAAAGTATGTTTGTAGTTTGTTTTATCCGAACTGTATTTTATTGTTCACATTTCAGCACGACACCCGTACGTCAAGCGATCTACCTAAGCTTGATCTGCACGTTGTTGGAGCCTGGAAAAAGGGATACACTGGGAAAGGCGTGTCTGTGTCCATTCTGGATGATGGTATGTTACTTCTTTAAAAATCTTTCTAAAGCCATTCATACTTGTCCTTAAGGACACAGGGACAGGGACAAGGACAATTTTCGGTCAGCTGCTGTGAACAATTGACACCACTTTTTCGGCTAATTTTTTGCATACGTTCTACAAGTGACCCCAGCAGTAATCATGCGAAAAGTTGGCTTATTTGGCCCGGCAGTTTTCTTTAAGGGCAAAACGATAGGGACAAGGACAAGGACGAGTACGAACCGGGCTTTATTGGAGTACATAATGGGAAGAGCGTGACAATCATTTGACCGGCTTCGCCGCGCGATAGATGCACATTAGTGGTCAAAAAGACCCAAAACAATACCCTACCAGAATCTGCTCCCGTGACCAAATCAGTATTACCCGAATCAACTTCCTCCGTAAATCAATAGTCTACCCGAACACCCGAACTTTGAAATCCTAGTAACTATATTGTAGTACAGCTGTAATAGTCTCGAAAAACGTTCATCAACGTTACTTTTTTACAACTAAGTGCAGTAACTAGCTTTACAGTAACTCATAAGAGTAACCTAGAGTGACCTATGACTTTGTATTTGATTTTAGATAAAATGAAGCTATGCTCGACTTCTGCTTAAACTTAATGCACACCCAATTTTGCCCTATTAGAATGCTATTTTAAATATTATTTTTTATTTTGTATCTTTCAATTTTAGGTGTTCAGTGGAATCACACAGATCTGCAGAAAAACTACGTAAGTCTGCATCACTTATCCTTCAATCGCTTGTTTTGAGAATCTTAATTTCGAAAATTCAACTTCCGAATTTATGTGATTGTATTCACCAGAATACTCAAAACACTCTAATGTCAGCTTGTAAACTTTTAAATGTCTTGTTTCAGGACCCAAAAGCCAGTTACGATTTGAATGATAACGACAATGATCCAATGCCGACATTTAACGCTTATAATAAGTAATTGAAATATAATGCTATGTTTTTGTTAGTTGAGTAATGATAGGAATAGTGATGGGAATAAGTAAACGTTGATAAAAGTTAGCGACATCAATTTTATGTTTCAAATTTAACTACATACATATATAATGCGCCATGCGATTCTCCTAACCAGAAATACATTACAGTCTTGCAGTAAAAGGTATCTTGAACTGGTTAACGAGACAAACGAGATGCTTAAGCCTCACTTAAGGGCTAGATACTGCAAACCTGAAAATTTGCAACTGTCACAACTGTAACCCAACAATATTTCATTGGGTGACCTACTTCAAGAACACCGAAGTAAGTAGTCATTTGAACTAACATTACTGTTTCAGGCATGGCACCCGGTGCGCAGGAGAAGTAGCCATGGTGGCCAACAACGGTGTCTGCGGCGTGGGTGTTGCATATAATGCTAAAATCGGAGGTACAGTTTTATTCGATAAAACTCCCTTGTTTTCAACTAAATACTATTAGGGTTGATTCATACTTACAACCGTATGTCAGACGGCGAAATTGCTAAATAATTACGTTACTAATAGTGCATCGGATCAGCTTGTGTGTGATCCTATTGTGCAATTTTGCCGGCTGTAGGAATACACGGCTGTACGAATCGATCCTTATGCTCAGGATTTCAATGGATACAAAAGGCAGACGCAGAGATATTTGATAAAATTTAACGTGGTTACATGTAGAAATTGGCTGAACCTTTACAAACCTTTATGAACCTAAATATAAGTTTTAGACTAATAAAGGTTGCTTATAATTTAGTATAAATAAACTGTTTCGATTGGCTCCAGGCATCCGCATGCTGGACGGCCGTATCACGGATCGTTTGGAAGCAGAAGCATTACAGTTCAATATCGATCACGTAGACGTATTTTCTGCTTCCTGGGGTCCCAATGACGACGGAAAAACCGTGGAAGGACCTGGAACACTCGCCTACAGGGCAATTGAGAATGGAATCAGAAAAGTTGGTTCATTAACATACATGAGTTAGAATTATAAAGGACATTGATGGACAGTTAGAATTATAAAGGACAATGGACACCTGTTTGAATTAAGTACCTGTTTTAGTACATAATTATGTAAAACATGAAATCGCACATAACATTATTAAACTTTCAGGGCCGTAATGGTCGCGGCGTGATCTACGTATGGGCGTCGGGCAACGGTGGGACGTACCAGGACAACTGCGACTGCGACGGTTACGCGGACAGTATTTTCACGCTGAGTATTTCCAGCGCATCCCAGTCGGGTCACTTTCCCTGGTATGGGGAACAGTGCGCGTCCACTATTGCCACCACCTATTCCTCAGGTGCCTTTTCTGACCAGAAGATTGTGAGTAATAATATTGTGAGTTCGTGTCTCAAGTGGACCCCAGAATTGAGCGTAAGACGCATGAGAAAGATGGGCTAGACTAGACGGTGGGGAGGTTTAGACTTTAGACTTTAGACTTTAGATGACTTTAGACTGTTTACACTAAACTTGTTTTGCAAAAAATTTTCTTGTTCGTTCAATTTTCTAATAGAAAACGCAGTAACTTTTATCAGTTTTTAACATACTGTTAACCTATGCAGTCTGCTACTGATATTTTTGCACTCTGTTTATTCAATTTTTTCGGGTCCGTTTAGAAGTGCATGTCTTTGTAATTATTTTCTGTATTTCTGAATTTTTGCAGCTGATAGTTTCATTTCTATATACTGCAAATATATTTTTTCTGTAGTTTAGAGAGTCATATGAAAATGTTTTTTATTTGTTTACAAAATAACGAACATTTTGTAACAATATGTTTTATTATTATTATTTGAAGCAACTGAATTCTTGTTATAATTTGAGCACTAGGGAAGAACAGAAACCTTCTTTGTTTTTTATACCTCTGTGGCCGCATGGGAAATTGGCAGAAATCGGACACTATTGAAGCCGGTTAAGATCCAAATACTGAATTAGCCAACAATAAGCCATATTTTGAAAACTGGATGCTACAATTTACTTTCCAAGTATTGCACTCTAAAAATGAAAGTAAAAGTTTGTGGTGGGGATCCATTTTTCAGTACTAAACTGAAAATAATAAATCAAATGTCATCAAAACTATGTACGTTATGACAGTTGTTTTTGATATTCCTTAGATATCGATCGGGTCTAACTTGTTCACGTCACCATTTTTGTGTTAGACCGTTTGTAGCCATTCTAATTTGCATGACTTTTTCAGGTGACCACAGACATTCCCAACACCTGCACAGTGTCTCACTCCGGCACGTCTGCGTCGGCCCCTCTGGCGGCTGGCATTGTGGCGCTGGGACTAGAGGCCAAGTAGGAACCAAATTATTCGGACAAATAAATCACTAACGATTTCTACTGCAGTTATTATGCTTCTGTTCAATATATTGGCTTGGATTAACAAAGCGAGTTTAACGTTAGTCTCGGTCGAAAACTTTTTTTTCGAATGAAACATTGCGCGAACATAACACGCACATTGTAATGAAGCATTGTATGTGTATCACGTGTTCAGCCTAGACCGAGTCTAAAGGCCTATTCACGTTAGGGCGCATTTTGCTCCATGGCGTACGCAATGTGTCGCCACGCCCACTCATGTGTCCGCGTGTGAATGGGCTTGAAGTTAAACGAGCTTTGTGAATCCCACAAATTGTGTTTTTATAAACATAATTTATAATAGTGTTCTATAATAGTATTATAATGATAGTATGTGTTAGTATAATAGTGTTCCCGACATTGATGTATTAAGGCTAATTCACACGAGGGCGCATTTTGCTCCATGGCGTTCACTAATCTAATTTGTTGTTCAGGCCAGATTTGACGTGGCGTGATATCCAGCACGTGGCCGTGTGGACGTCCGAGCCTGCGCCTCTCATTCACAATAACGGGTGGACTCAAAACGGTCGTGGCCTGTTTGTCAATACCAGGTAAGGATTAACTACTTATTTCACTGCCATTTCACAAAGTAAAATCCAGAGCCTACTGCATGTCTCTTTTGTAAAATTAGTAAAAGCGTCTTTTTGGCCCAAAGCAAACTGTTTTGTCTTTTTGACGTTTTAATAATTCAGGTCTATAAATTAAGCAAGTTACAATAACTCGTTACTAATGTAATCTACAATATATAGTCTCATGTGCTCCCTTCAGTTTGTTTTTTAGTATGATACCTTAACGCTTAACCTGTACTACAATTGAGAACCAATTTGTACAAATTACCTATTTGAACAAATTACCTATTAATGACAATTAGTGTAATATATTTAATGCCAAATTTTTTAATCAGTATCATCCAACAGTTGTTATAAAGAAGTATCCATGTAAAAAATTGTACTTATTGTTACCTTTATTTTAGATTTGGTTTTGGTCTGATGAATGCAGAAGCGTTCGTCTCAGTAGCGGAAAAGTGGGAGCTTGTGCCCGAACAAAAAATCTGCAAAACCATATTTCCTGCTTTCCGAATTCAGTAAGCAAGTTTTTTCTCTGTCCTCGCTAGCAACTTCAGTGCCAAAAGGAATTGGAGAAATAAGATAAAGTTCTCACAGAAAGGTACTGGGAATGCACTTTTGTCCTGCTTTTATTACATTTTTCCACACATATTTGGTAGATTCTTTGGTCTTGGATATGAATGAGGCCGCAGGTTTCAAAAGTGTAGGAAGAGTGCATGAAAAATGTTCCGTTTTTTAAAATATTTTGTACATCTACGTGATATGTATGTAATAACTATCGTTTACGGTGCCAAATTTACATATTCGTTACAGTTTTTGCAATTTTGTTTGAATTTCAGTAAATTTGATCCTGAACATCCAGGCAAAATTCGCTTCCAAACGGATGCATGTAAAAGCCAGAAAAATGAAGTCCGCTACTTGGAACACGTACAACTGGTCACGGACATTGACTACACCAGACGGGGGAACCTGGCCATCTTCCTTGTCTCGCCAAGCGGTGCGGTTAATACTTTTAACCTGAAGGTTGAGCCCAAATCATTGGTGAACATTTGTCCTTAAGACATAGCGACAACTATTGACAATGACAAGCTGTATGCAGTCGGTTGCAGTGAAAATTTGATCTAATGGATTTTTGGCGTGCAAACTGAACATCAAGTCAGCTTGATTTATGCGAAAAATTTTCGCAAAAAATTCGGACATTAGATCTAACAGTTTTTAGATCTAAACACAAACGGCAGACAAGGACAAAAACCAGTATGAACGAAGGATTTCGTGCCCCCAACAAAAAGGCGCCACACAAACCCCTTTCCAAAAAAAAAAAAAAAAAAAAAAAAAAAAAAAAAAAAAAAAAAAAAGGTTTAAAAAAACACCTAAAAACGCAATTACCCCCTTAAATGAACTCGATAGTGATTAGTGATAAATATTTGTATTTTAACTATTGATTTGATTTTACTGTTTTTTTTTGAAAATCTGAACGAAGTTGAATAATTCAAGACACTCATAATCAATACACAAGTTACATATTGTGAGTCTGTCATCCCTCAATCTTTCTCAATATTTCCGGTCGTAAAGTAAAAGTATGGCCCGTATTCTATCATTAGCTTCAACGGACAACATTAGGAACGGAAAAATTTCGCTCTTTTTTATTCTCCTTTTTTTGTTTGCACTGGGTAATTCCATCTTGTTTTTTCAACTATAATTCAATGTTCAAGTTTAGCATCGTTTATTTTGTTTTAGGTACTCGTGCTCAACTGTTGTCTCCACGTCAGCGCGATGATTCTTCCCTGGGCTTCCGGCGCTGGCCCTTCATGTCCGTTCACAGTTGGGGAGAGGACCCCGCCGGGTGGTGGGAGCTCCATCTCGTGGATAAAGTAGGCCTTGAATGATTGTTTTGATTGAAAATTAGCCTAGAATGAACAATGTTTTATAACATAAATTAAAATAGTTTTTACTATTTCAGTTTTAGTTTAAGTTTTACTCAAGTTGAACTTGAAGTTGAATTTGAAGTATCAGTAATTTTGATATATTTTATTCTAGTTAATAAAGGTCATTCTATAATTTGTGTGTTCTAATTTCGAACTAACTTTGTTATATTGTTATTAAAATTTTTTCCCTAATAACTAATAAGCTCAAGACATCCGTTGAAATGTTCGCCGTTGAAAATTTTTCAACGACGAACATTTGTTTTTCAACGACGAACATTTGTTTTTCAACGACGAACATTTGTTTTTCAACGACGAAGATGTGTTTTTTCAACAACGAGCATTTTCAACAACGAACGTTTGCTTTTTCAACGACGAACATTTGTTTTTCGACGACGAACATTTGTTTTTCAATGACGAACATTTGTCCTATAATTACGTGTTATGTTCGTCGTTGAAAATGTTTCGATCAATCCAAAATTTTCAACGACGAACATTTTCAACGATGAACATTTTCAACGACAAACATTTTGCTTCGATAAATCGGGCTCTGGGCTGTGGCTACGTACAAAGGACAATTTAAAAGAATTTTCATCGCAAATCTTTTTTTTGCGTAAATCTATGTTTTTTATGGAAGCTGGTATTTTAAAAAGAAACATGCTCGGCGGTTGCGCATTTCAGTCAAGCCTTTTGCTTTTTCAGGAGAATCGTAATGGTAACGATCGTGGCTCAGTGAAAAATTTGACATTGATTCTGTATGGCACGAAAGAAATGCCAAAACACTACGCGAAGGGCAGGAAATATGATATGGCATACAACAAAGTCGGAGATAGAGACCTAAATCCCAACAGTCAAGTACGATTTTTTAGAAGTTCACTAAAATCAACTACAAGTTTTAGTTAAGTGCTAGGTACTTGGTAGTATTAAATTCTTCGTATTCTTTTGAGTAGTAAATGTTGGCATGTAGTAATTCACCACTGCTAGTGTTTTATGGCATTTCTTATATTCTATGTAGCTAAGCTGTAACGATTTCATCTGTTCTTTACTATTATTATCACAACGTAGGTAATTACGCACCTAATCTGCACGAAAATTCAGCGACGCTAATTGAGGATATGTGGTGTTTTATTCTCATGGTAACCGGCTTCAGCCATATTTTCATCCTCAACGTATTCAGGTTTTACTTTTTCAAAAAGAATTGTTTTACTGTTTTTTTTTCAGAATCTGAAGCTCGGACTTGGTGACGGTGATGATTTTCCGATGCCGACTGGTTCGGAATCTTGGGGCAATGTTTTCCAGAAGAGCAAAAAGTTCACGGAATCGAAACCTTCCTACCATGATGAAAAATTCAATCTTAGAGATTTCGATATTTATGAAAACACACTGTCAAGATAAATGTTTATTTTACTTACTTTACTTTATCCCTTTTACTAATAACGGTGTAACTTTGTGTTATAGTTGCTCATATTTGCGTGCCTTCCATCTTGCTAAAACTAAACGGTCTAATTACAGCTTTTCAGTTTTTGAGATATGAAAGTTTTTACAATAAAAGTGACACCGTTATTAGTCAAGTCTACATTTGATGAGCTAGCTTTGTCTGCCGATGGGGTGTTTTATACAACTTGATTTGACGTTATCCTATGTTACATGTTGTGCGCTTTGTTATTATATAACACGTAACTAGTAATAAGTTAAATCTTAGTTTTATGAAACACCCAAAATTCTCTTCAAACTATATTATGGGTACTATAACCATTGGAATATCATTTATAAATCGGGTTTTCGGGTTTGACTCGTGATAATCTTAACATAGCCATTGATAGATTTAATTCAATTAAAGTCTCTGCTCATGGTGAATTTCGTTGCGTGTTGTGGATGTTGTGCCCAACTAACTCAAATGGTAAGAATAAAAAATGCACCATGCTGAAATGCGCCAAAAAGTGTACACGTGTGTATACGTGTACACAATGTATATACGTGACCTAGTGCGAATATTGTTATCGCATAGTTGTGGCGTTCAAGATTTTTAATGTAAATCAAATCAAAGCTAGTTTGGCTCTAGTTTTCATTTATGATGTGTCAAATCAATTCAAATCAAAATATTATTAAGAGGCCCACATCAAATCAAATCAAGTCAATTGAAAATATGAAGCATCAAAACAAACCTACATATTAGTTTGACTAAAAAATAGAGCGCTAAATTAAAGGTCAAGTTTCTAATTAAAATTCTTTGTGTTAAAAATTTTAAACGTAATTATTCAAACCATTTTAGTCACATTAAAATTACCTTTCAATTAGGTAAAGGACTTTGCCTTAAGATAGCCCTTAAGATAGTTTTTGTTCAAAATAATTTATTCAACCATTCATTTCAGTCATAAAAGTGGTTCAACACTACTAGAGAACATCAGTTTTACTTGCTGTAGCTCGACCAACTACAGCAAATAAATCGAACGATCAATTTCATTGTTTTTAGTCATAACTACTTTACGATTCTGCTCAAGTTATGGCTTTGCAACCAAAACCATCAGCAACCAAACTTCGTAGCATAATAAAAACGAAAGCGGGTTATGAACGACAACTGAAATTAAGTCCAGAAGAAGTAAGCCTGATCCGAGCATCGATGCAGCTTAGCGAGCAAGAATATTCCGAGAATTTAGGAACCAGAATTTATAACAGATGCAACGAACTTTCTAAATTATCGCTAAAAATGTTCACAAAATGCTCTGAAACGCAACGCTTTGGTCATATTCGACGATTTATGGACTTTATGGAACATCTGTCCGAATTTGTTGACACCCCGCAGGCCATTGCGGCGACCTGCCAGAGAATAGGGGCAGATCACAGCCCGTCAAAGTCTAAAGGGTTTCGTGGCAAACTTTTTGAAACTTTTCGGGAATCAATTTTGGCAGCTGTGGCAGAGTTTATGGCAGGAAAAGAGCAGGAGACCGAAACCGTCACTGCATGGGCTAAAGTAAGCTGAAATTTATACAAATTATAAGCTGATTGAGCTGAAAAAGAGAATACACTGCTTTATGAAGCCTGTTTCTCAGCATCTAAAAAACACCTGGAACAACCAATGGAACATGGGCACCCTTATGCGGTATCACACATGGTAAAATGTGTGACACATAGACACACGCTAACACACACACACACACAATGCTACATACTTCAATCCGCAACAAGATACTAGATAGTTACCTGAAAACATAATGTTATACAGAAACATAAACACACAAATTACGCGTGGTTAAGTAATAGGCACACGACCGACACACAATATGTGCGGTCATGAGTTAGTGCACATATTGTGTGTTGTCGTTCTTAAAATTAAACTTTTGAACTATGACTTGAAGTCCGCTAACATAGCTACACTAGCTCCAAAAGTTAGGCAAACAGTACTTACAATACAAGTACTTACATGATTAAGGTGAAGTTAATTTTGCGGGTACAGGTGAAGTTAAAGTTGAAACCAAAGCTAACGTTGACCATTGAGGTTAAAAACAAAATACATTATTTTTAGCTGCAAAACAAGTTAAAGCACCCTTTTGACCCGGATCTTAACAGTAACCTAGGCTATTACATTGGCTTTAGTCATTGACTGAGAATAGGTACGACTTTACCTTAACTTTGTACCAGTGGCGTGTGGGTAAAGTTGGACTAACTTTATTTATGAGTAATGTTGAGAATACGGCCTCAGATGTCAACCGGACGCTGTGTCACAATTTTACAAGCGAAAGTTTCTTGGTAAGGTTATTTTGTCAAGTTTGTCCAAAAAACAGTCTATAAGTGACGGTGTTTTTTCTCCAGTTAATGGACAATATAAGTCAGCAAAGCTTGTAAAATATCTGTAGTATTTTAGTTAACAAATCACTGCCTACTTCATCTCAAACTTGGTTTCTCTTCCAAACACGACAAAACGTCGTCTGAAAGCGCCAATAGTGAAAGCGGAGACAAGTGATGCAAAGTGCTGTCCTGAAGCTATCATACATCAACAAGACGCTTTCACATCATAAGTAGACAACCCAAAACGCCTATTTGTTTTCGTACAGTTATATTGACAATAAAACCGTGGTTTACTGTTCTTGTGAAAGGTCGCAGTATCTAGTAATTTCTTAGTCAACTTTCCCAAACATGTATAAAATTCTGAATTTATGGTTGCGGATTTGTACCAAAACGAGAAAAAACAAACAAAACTAACAAAACAAAACCTAAGGTACGAAAAAATATTTGAAAGAGCAAAGACAAAGTAATATTCAAAATGGTATACATGTAATATGGTATGTAATGTTGTGTTGGAAAAAAACTTTAACCTTGAAGCTTAGGTTTCACACAAAGTATTTTTTATTTCTTTTACACTTAATCTTTGTTATTTTTCGAATCAAATAGAACATCGAAAATACAGGGATTATAAAACTTATGGGATTTTACATACCAAAAAGAAAATATCATAGTGACACGCTCACGTGTTTGACTCGTGGTGGCGTTATTTTAGTTTAGACCAAGCTGTGTCCAGGATTCGAACGATCACTGGCTGGCTGGCTTGCTTCAGACGCCAACGTTTCCGATGTGATTGGCGCCGTAATCACTTGGCAACCGGTTTCTTTTATGTGGAAACCTACATTATCGTCATGAGTTAAGTGTGAAACATTTTCATAGAATTTTTGATGCTCAGAGATATGTAGTGCAACTGCAATACATAAATTGGTAACTTGAGAACACTTAGCTTGAGAACACTTGAGAATAGCTTCTATCCCAAGTTGCCTTGCAAAACCCTTCTTGAGTACTATTTCACTAAGGAGATAGGAATAACTTCAACGGCCCCCCCTGCTTGCTCACACATAATTTTTGCTATCCACAAATAAATTGGCGAATGAATTGGTCCACTAGCAACAGTAAACTGATGAATGACCCACCTACCGTAATATTACCTGCCGCTCTATGTTATGTATTGCACTAGTTCTAGGTTGTCTATTCAATCCCTGATTCTGTCAAGTGTTACGTTTTCAATTTAGCCAACGGGGTTTTATGCAAGGCTGGCGCTTTATAGTATGCTCAACCTCTTCACGTGTCTTTATTCAAGCCCGGGGATTTATTAGAGGTAATACGTTAAGTAGGTATTAGTAGTTTGGGACAACATAGTTTGGGAGCTGCATGTTGATCATCTTTTCATGTTTCTTATTATTACTGATTTATTGATTCCCAGGAGCATACACAGTAATTGTCGTAATGTAATGGTATAAAATCCGCAGAGATTTTGTGACACTTTTGTACATTAGGTTAGTGACAAAATCAACTGTCATGTGAATAAATGCATTCTTTATTAAAATACATTAGCTGAATTCTATTAAGTTTATAGCTTGAATAGTGTTTCATAAAAATCATTATATGCATGCTATAAATTACTGATCATGCATTTTGTATAAATTTTCACCATGTGGTTCCCATTTTGAGCCAGAAATGTCACTTTATGGTTTAACGTTATATTATTTTAATCACATTACTACCTTTGACTTCATTTGAGTTCAATATAGGTATTCTGTTCAAGTAACGTTGGTACATACATTCATAGGTAAGGTAAAAAGGTAAACCTACCTGTGGACTTAAGCCGGGTTGTTACTAGCCCTAAAAAACATAAGGACAGGGACAAAGACGATTTTCGACGACTAAATCGTTACGTCTATTTTTGTGTAAACGAGCTTGACCCAAACTTTTTTACTAAAAAATGTGTTTTTTTGCTAACAGGACTTTTAAATTACTTGAGGACAAATTGATAGGGGCAGGATGACATTAAATTGAGCACACATTTCAAAACATACCCCAATGACAAAACTTTTCTTTACATTTAATTTATTAGCCGACACTAAAGTTTAATATTGTAGGTACCCCATTTTTTCTTCTTTGCTTCTTTCCTTAATTATATATTTTTTATTTCTCGGTGAATGCAGTTTTTATAAGATTACGTTTCCGGTTACCTTAAGCTTTTATTTGTGATCATTTGTATCAACTCAACTCTTTAATAACTTCTAATATTATGTAATACCTACTGACTTTATATTCTGGAAAGAACTGCACAGTATGAGGTTTGTTCAAATTAAATTTGCAATCCTACGTCAAGTTTGAGGCAGCTGAGCCTTTTGCCAAGAGTAGCAGAATTTAGTGTCTCTCTCTGTCTCTTGATTAATTTACGTTTACTCATTATTTAACAACTTTCACTGTGGATAATAGAATCAACCTGCATTTTGTTTCATTATCTGTTTTTAAATGTGCCGGATACTTTTTGTGTTTTATTTGATGACTTCTAATGAAAAAGAATATGCGTTCCGTATTATGCAATTTTTAGTTTATTTTTGTTTTTTTATTAACCACAACCATATTACCGGCATTCGATCAGCAAGTAGTTACACCGGCATTAGGTGTTTTGACAATTTTATGGAGCTATAAAGAACCTCATGTAAGGTGGTAGTTACGTTTTCGACAGTTTTTATAACTTGCTATAACTTTTGATTGACTCGGTGAATTTAGTAGCTGTTTTTTTCACGTTAAAGAACTTGATTAAAACGATACTTATGCAAATTATTTAGCTTACATCTTTAACAAGCTTGTCAGCAGACACTGTCGAAATAGTCAAATTTCGTAAATTTTTGCATTTTTCATGTTTTGCTTGTAAAATTGACAGTTTAATCCCAACTAATTTTATTCTTTACACTAACATAGCCAACAACAGGGTGAATTTTAATGCTAAGTTTGGTGCATTTATAAGAATAGAAGTTACGGACCTTGGAGATTTAGTCCACGGAAGTCCATTTTTTACAGAATTCCGCGAGTGAATTTGATGTAAAGCAAAATTTAAGCTAACAAAATTTTTTGAAAACGTAGCATATGGTAGACACATATGTGTGCCATTTTATCCCAAATTTTGAAAAAATCCACCAGTAGTTAAGTTTTGCGGACATTTGTGTAATGTACTATAGTTCAAAAAGAAATGTTACATAAATGTGACGTAATCGCAAAAAGCGGATAAGTTTTGGCATCTAAATTGAAGGTTTTTGACATGCCCGTGTGTCATTTTTTCTTTTTTCAATTAACGATTCAATTTTGACTAGCTAATTTGGCTTAGCTAAACATAAAATTTACCAAAAATTGTCATAACTGGCTGAAAAATATTTTCTGTGAAAATTAAAAATGATTGTTTCAAACTATTTTAGCAAACATTCATCTCATAATAGTTTCTAGTTTTCTAAATTAATATGCGTACTATTATTATTGATTGAAAATTAATCATAAGTTGTCAAGTTTTACTCCTGCAAAACTGTTGAAAACTTTACTACCACCTTAATTTATTGAATCGGAATGATTTTTAGAACTAGATCACTGTGCTTTATTCTGATAACTAAATTATAGCAAATAATTAATTAATTTATACAAGTTGAACTAAAGTTTATGTTCAAGAAAACGCCATGAAAACTATTTTAGTTTTAAAATATGTCCTGCGACCACTACTAAGACTACACCACTACATAGGTGTACATAAGTAAAGTCGTGCCATTGTTGCCTCTGCTCTCACATTTTTGGTGGCAGTGGTGTTCCATAATGGCTTTTCACCCGGAAGCGTATACAGTGACAGAATACAAAAGTAGATAAAGTCACTGGCTACAACTTTTTTATTTCAACTCCTACACATACATAGTAAAAGGGAAATTTTAGGTACTTTACCTGCTCACATACTTGTTTTTTATCCAGTTTACCATTAGCTAAATTAAACCTAGATTTAGAGATCTTGCAACCGCATTATTTATTACTTAATAACATGTTAACTGCATTCAAATTCAATCATCACTCAGACAAGTTTTTGCCGCTTCCTACCTTACAATTTCAAGACCTCATCTATTTTCGTTCGCATCTCCCGTATTACCGTTCTAGCTCTGAGAAAATGTTATGGCATCAATTTCATTTCAAATGACTGTCAGTAGAGCTCTCCTGATCTGCCTGTTGGTTCAGCACAGTTTTCAAGAGCAGGTGTTAGCATATTGTATTTTCCGTAGGTCGCTTGCCATTTCTGTCAAACTATGACTTTTGCACCTACCCACACTAGTTGACTGTCAAGCAAGATGAACTTTTGAACTGTGGCCAAATGATAGCTTTATGATTTTGTTTAAATCAAGGTTTAGGTTGGTGCTCACCAGATTTGACAGGCAGATTGTTTGGAATAGTTAAACAGTTTAACAGTTGAAGCATTTTTCATTTTCATCTTTAAGCACCGCGTCAAAGGTTAATTCGGAGGTTTATGATTGGCATTTTTAAGTTTACTGTTAAACCGTTTAGTCTAACAAAAATCGTTTAGTCTAACAAAAATTAACACTTTAATCTGGTAAAAAAGTGGGCTTTAACATTTTAAGAGATCTAAAACGTCATCATCACAATTTTAGTGTATTTTCGAAAAATTTGACTGCAATATAAATTGACGTGTAACAGAGAATCTGACATAAAACATAAAGTAATGTATTCATGTAACTTTAAAATAGCTACAGCCATAAGTGCGTATCCTGTGTGCACGTTGCGTCTACAAGCAGATATATTTTGACCTATAATATAATTTAACCATCTAAGTTAACTCATAATTTCAGTTTATTTTTCAATTACAATGTTCTGTGCCCAATTATATATTTTCCCATTCAAAGTCAATAAAGACGGTTTTACTGCAGATTCTACAACTTACTATCTTTTTTGACAACTTTAAACGTTCAAAATCTTTATTTGGATAAAATACTTTTGTTTATAATGCAAACATGCCAAATATACCCGTTTCTAAGATATGTAATATTTATATTCTGGAAAGCAAGATCAAAAGCTGACCTAATCAGCAAAACAAAACATGACAACGATTTTCTGATGACGTAACTTTACAGTCTTTTTAGAAGTTCAAAAGTAACATCTAGCAACGTCTCTTTATAAAAGCTTCAATAAAATCTATTCACACTTACACCCCTATGCCCACACCCCAAGTCACACGCGCTGGCTGATCCACTGCACGCTAGTGACGACATTCTCGCAGGAGAATACGGCGTATATAAGCATGAAGGTGAAATTAATCTACATACATAAAGAAAATTTTTGATACTTATGAATGTAATCAGAATTTGGAGCTAATATTAGCTTCTTGTATTCTGACAAAGATTGATGGGTGGCAGTTTAACCTACTCCAGTTTATTAGTTTGTCTGTTCAGGCATACGTCATTAGCATGTTTGAACTTGGCTTAGGTGCTAGGTAACTGTCTCTTGCAAAAACTGTATGTGATTTCATTGATTATGATAGTTTGACTGGAAGAGACTGTCAACTGTGTTGTGTGTTTTAAAACACTTTTTAGGTATAATAGATTGAAACCGGAACAGTAGGTGGATGAAATGACGGAACGGCATTTGCGATATTATATACATACATGCTTATACATGTATATGTACATAATAACGATCCGATCTTTTTGTTGTAACTTCACTAATCGTACTCGCATAAAGTCCTTTTTGCATTAAAACCGCGGTAAACGTTACATATGTAATTATAGTGGTTTTTTTCATTAACAAAACAAACAGCGATACGAGATATGCAGCTTATACTGTTAGCAGGCACAAATACTTTTAGATATTAAAATCCAATCTATGTAAAAAGTTAGTTGGGTTGTTGTTTTGTCAATAAAAACGTATTGGTTTTGAAAATGTCCGTTTCAAGGGTCCAGTTTCAAGGGTTTTTTCCAGCACCGTTGCATTGTCATCGCGTGTTCATTAAAATTACCGCAATATTTGTTTTCTCAGAGTCTGACAAGTTAGAAAAGTTAGCCTCAGACGCGGATATTTGGTTATTCAGGCCACGTGACAGAATGCGTGGTACATACGTACAAGAATAAAAAATGGTACGTATAAGAACTTAACTGTTGAAGTTTCAAAAGCTTTGAAACCCGCCCAAAAATTGTTGTACTTATATCTTCAATAATTGTAATTTTAGACTTTAGAAATAAAATGAGTTTTTATCTTTTTTTGTATTTGTGGTTCATCGTTAATTTTCGAATTAAATAGCACAGAAAAACATATTAAAGAACCGAGACTGATTATCTGCTTATGTAGTAAGTAATTACCATTTTATACTTCAGATTTTCTTAAAGATGTGTGTTGAAATAGCATACAATGCTTGGCTGCATTTCATTTTTGGTTATGCTCTTCAGAGTGCGGGCAGCGTCAGAGGCTATAAATTAACGCCCGAGCTGGGTTCGAACCCATGACTTCAAGTTTCTCAAAAGTGTCTGTCTTAAAAGTTTGTTTGCATAATTTATTTGCTTGAAGGATTTTATGCAACCAGAAATTGTGAAAGTCTGATAAAATATTCAAATGTAGGTCTTCCAGCTTTTTTTACCATTTCAGATTGTTTCATTGCTCAATATAAGGGATTAATTTATTTCTTCACAAACGTCGCTATTACCGTTTGTCAATCATTATTACGCCTTGTTTATCCAATGTCAGGAACATTTCATAATAACAGGTTCTTTGACAGAGGGCATTTTAATTTGCCCTTTGAATGAAGCAACAAAATTAATAACCATTAAAAGGACGTGCCACCCAAACTTTGCCTACTAGCATCCTGTTCACAATTAATGCTTCGTTCTATGGTATGTTGCAAGGTTTAATTTGCTAAGGCTTGTGCTTTGAATATGGTAATGGTTTTGAATGGGTTTTGAAATAGCTTTTGAATTAATTAATTGTGAAAAAATTAAACAACCCGTTTGTTTGTTGCCCGTTGTAATCTGGAAAGTGTTCCAATGTTTTTCTATAGAAGTTAGAATATAGAAAAAGAACAGTGTATGGCAGGTAACTTGACGATAACCAACTATTGACAGTAGCATGTAGTTGCTCCATACTTAGACACAACATGGTTCCTGCATGCGTGTTTGTAAGTAACTGTTTTTATAGCAATGAAAAATTACAAGTAATACATAAAGCACAGATTCAGACCATCTGCATGGTACGATAACTTGGAAAATACATTTGGATTGCCAATCTTTTATTCCTTATGCCATGGTTCTTTAGTATAAATATTGTATTGAATAAAAAATACATATAGTAGAGAAGCTAAATGTGAACCAGCCCTAATATGCACCATTAGCCTGTTCACATGCATGTAACTTTCACTGCAATGCAAGTCTCGTCTAAAAAAATAATCCCAAAAAACAAAGGAGACTTACCACAATAAAAAAAAAAAAAAAAAAAAAAAAACAAAAAAAAAATACACTTCTGTACGAAAGTTTTGAAACTGAAAAAACGGTGTTGTCCAAGCGGACAGGACCCACACCAGTTTTTAAAAACGACAAAATCCAAAAAATCACAAAAAAAATATATTTTTAAAAAAAATATTTTTCTCTAAATAAAAAAATAATATTAACTTGAAGCTGCACTCAAAACTATGAAAGCTGTTTTACTAAAGCACTTAATGTTGCAGTTTGGCCTAATGTGCACCACCCTTGACCCTAATGTGCACCAGGTGCCTCATTTTGCACCAAAATAGTAATCCTCACTACTAGCTATCAGAATCATTTTCAATCGGGTTTTTTTGTGAACACAGTTCATATAACGGAGCACTCGATTATGAATAACAAGACAAAATTCGTTCCTTTGTGAGAGTTTTACAGTCTCTAAAACTGGTGCACTTTTGGCCCCCATGCTCAATCGTTGTTGGTGCGTTTAGGGCCCGTATTGGACCATAAAATACATTGAAAAATTCAGAATTCTAACAAAGTTTCAACGGTGCTGCTGAGCAACATCATATGTCTGTGAGACTGTTTTTGGAATTTTTATATCGCTTTCAGTAATGCGATTTAGGGTTTTATGGTGTCTTCTTGCGCCTTTTTCCCATGCATTTTCTCACCATACACTGAACATACAGTAACAGTACATGAATTCTTCCAACGGCATGTTTATGCCCTCTTGAATTGACTGATAAAATTGAAAATGCATGTTTATTTCAGATAATTTGATGTTAAATTGTTAAGCTTTCAGTTTTTGGTGCGTGATGTTTTTGACTTGAAATTTTTCTAAAACCTACCATATTATATACTGTTGCTCACAAAATCTAATCTAATTTGATGTTCTGTGCTTTTGAAATGACTGCAGGCTATGCTATTACTTTACCGACTTCCCGAAATATTTTTTATTATTTCTTGCTCATATTTCAATGACTGAATGTTGCGATGCATTTTCTTCAGAGAAGCTCCTGTTAGTGTGATGAATAGTCATAATATTATTGTTATTAGTTATTTTTTGTTATTAATGTTATTTTAGCATATTTGTAGTGCCTCGTTATTTGAAATATGCACTGTAATACCTAGTGTAAGGAAACTAGATACAACCGTTCACCGCTGAGCCGAGCTAACTTTGTACAAACTTAGCTGTTTTAGCCAACCGTAAACTAACAACCCAGGTCTATGTAAAAAGACTAATTACAGATTCGAAATAAAATACTGAATTTGCAAAACCCGTGACATCAAGTTTCAAGTTTCAATTTAAGTTAAATCCAATGATAAGCACAATTTTCAAAAAAATTTTCAACTAGACTGCCCTTAAGAAATTTGTTGGCTGTATCTATATTTATTTATTTATTATTTATTTATTATTATTTACTTTTCATTTTAATTTCATTATTATATTTTTTCAACTCTAATATTGTATCTACGAAGTTTGTCCTAGTTTTTGACAGCATCTACAACACATAATTTAAGCAAACTAACTATTTTGTCAAACTTATGTTGCCAACTTTATTTTCAAAAGTAGCTTCATGACAAAATTGATTTCACACATTCATTCATTAGCAGACCCTTTTTTGCTGCTTTTTCCGCCGAGCCCAGGACAGTGACACTTTGACAGACACTGGTTATGATAATTTTTGCCATTTTTTCATCTTTGAATTTTACATTTTTGCTGCTCTGCTTGGAAGTCTGGACAAGTTTTGCTGTCACTTTCCACTGGAACTCACAAATGGGCCCAGTGTTGAGACAGCGTCCAGTCCAATGAGATATGGTAAGCCCATTGTTTCCCCACCCAGCCTTTTAGTGTTGTTGTTATGGCCCTAAACTTCACTTTGTCTTCTTCTTGTATTGGCATGAGATGCTCTGTTGAAACTGAAGGTGGTATTTGTAGTTTAGCTTCAAACTTGGATCCCTGTAGTCAGTTAGCTTTGCTTGTCTATCTGGTTGAAGCTGTCAGTTTGGACTTTTGCCACATTCAGATGGAATTGTATGTGTTACTGGTGGCGCTTCTAAAATACAAGCCTGTATTTTGCTTGTACCACCACCACCATTTTCGTATGTATTCGCTTGTACAATACAAGGAAATAATTAACATGCAGGCCAGCTTAGATAATTAAGATGTAACGTTAGTAAAAGTTATGCATATGTACCGCCGTTAGTTTTTCCTTTCTATTACTTTTTTTAAAATATTCACGTCAGTATCTCCAATTTTATACTAGGCACACATAGCAAACGCAAGAGCAGTGTAACAAGTAAGAACCTACCCCGCCCTATTTTTTGACAGACGATGCCCCAATAAAATCAGTGGACTAACGTTTTGCTAAACGGTCATTAAACTACCGTGGAAAGAAAGGGTTAAGTTTTCGTTTGCCATAATCAAGAGCTACAATAAGCGAGCGTGTCCTACTCTTGATAATAGTTTCACTCACTTATAGAAAGAACTCAAGAAAATTTAGAAATATACAACAAAATAAACCCATTTATGCAACCTAACCCGTTACTTAGTTGTTGCACGAAATCTATATTTGGTTTTTTATTTTCAAACAATAAAAGCCATGAGAGTTTTAATGTTTCACACATTGTTGAGTGGTTCAGACAGTTCGCTATAATTAGCGCTAAAGTATGCTATCTTACTCGACATGGTAAGTGACATTGTAAAATTCTGAAATTGTTTTTCCTACTTTATTTTATCACTATTGCATACAACTCACTAAAGATAAAAATTGGGACGCTTTCAAGCCTACCCGTTGAAAAGTTCAAGTAGATATTGGCCGTCAGAATCCGCTAACCTCCTACCAAAGTCGCGAATGGTAGCCTCTACACCGAAATCCGTTCAGCATATTATATCCCATTTGCAATACTAGGGAATGGGGGAGGCTTGACTGACCAATTAAGTTTCGGCTTGTACCAGTGCGTAATATAGGTTGTTCGCCGCTAGGCCGAATCGCCACTAGGCCGAAACTTCGCCATTAGGCCGAATCGTCGCTAGGCTGAATCGCCGTTAGGCCGAAAATGCGTTTGCAGAACATACACACATTAAAGTATGTAAAACCGTACATATTACTCGTACAGTGCAAATACAGTACAGGCTGTACTGTAATACCATGCATATTGCATGCTGTTGATGGTAAAAGACCATCAGCAACAGAAAAAAAAAGGTTAAAGAAAATAGTACCCAATAAAATTCTATTCATTTGTATTCCTTTTCGGCCTAACGGCGATTCGGCATTTTGGTGATTCGGCCTAGTGGCGATTTGGCCTAGCGCTGACGCGCCGTAATATACTGCCATGAATCTATTGCTTTTATTATGCGATATAATTATATTTAACAACAGAGTCTGATCAAGTCTGAACAAAAAATGGTAAACACAGGGAGAAAACAGGTGGCGTTAAACAGACGCTCATTATACTCTTGATGTCCGTTCAATCCTGTTTATAAGGTCCAAATACACAGGCGCGTATACCGTTACCTAAATGGAGCAACAATGTCTTGCGTTTAGCAAGTATATGCGCTTTTTATTATATCAGCATGAAACCTAGGGTTGACTTTGCGTATCTCGCCGTGGTTAAAAGCTCGTTCAAATAGCAATATTAGAGGTGTCAGGTCGGAGTTACCTAATTATTTCTAATTAATTATTTGACTCAATAATCAAGCGAAAATGTGCTACGCATATCAAGTTTTTGTTACAGTTTTTAGAATATGTGTAAATGCTTGATAGGTGACAGTGTCATAGTGTAAAAAATCGTTTTTACTCAGTTATATTGTACATTGTTTATTAATTATTAAGGTCAGTTTTTTAGTTTTTCTAGGTTTCATTTATTGCTCAGTTATATTTGCAAACAAACAATGTTGATTCAATTGTGAAATTAATAATCAAATAAGTTGAATGTGTTTGCGCTCAGTTTATCAGTTACATATAACTTCTCTATTACATAGATAATTGCTGTTACTGTCTTTAAAATTTTAAATCAAAACTGTATAAAACAATTCCAACAACTACGTTTTGCGAGCAAGTTTGTGCTGTTGCTGTATATGTTTGCAGTGTAGTACGGCTTACGCGGCGTACTAAAAACTTGCGTTATATCACGGTTATAGTTAGTTGCTTTGCTACCCAACTCTATAAAAATATTTTTATTCAATATACGTAATTTATATAACAGCATTGACCTAATTTATAGTTCTCAGCTATAGTCAGAAGCGAGATTGTCTAAAAAACATTTGTTAGTTTTTGGTCATGGCCGTAGTATCTGACAAAGAATTGCGGCATAAACTTAAAGCATGCTTTCGTAACCCTCAATGTACATAAATTGTTCATGGAAAATGTTGTTTGGAAAATGAAATTAGACTTCATTTCCCTCATGTGACCGGCAACAGGTATTTTGAGATGTGCCTATATTATGGAACTCAGATGAATTAAAAGGCCATTATTTTCTTTGTTTCTAAATTGCTTTCTCTGGCTTTGAATTTCAAAGGTGATAATCATTCCTTGTACGTTGATAATGAATTTTGTTTGATAACACTCCTAAACCGTCCCCTAAGACTAGATCTCTTTAAAGCGGACAATATACTGCGAGCATTGAAACTAATGACTAACATAACAGAAATTGTGTTATTTTGTGTTTGCATGTTGTTCAAATGAGTTTTTTCAGTGTTTGTAGTATTCTGTACAAATAGTTGATCATAAAAAAACTTTTTTCTTTACGCCCAGAAGGTGTTCGAGCACTGTTTGGCGCACTGATTCACCTCTTCCTTGTGTTGAAGTTATACCAGGCTACGAGTACTAACTTTAATACACGAGTATTCCTAGTCTACCGAATGGGGAGACATCGAAACTACCCTGATTCTCAAATAAGTTTAGGGCGAATTTTGAGACCTGACTTCCGATCCTGCAAGGCAAAACCTGCAAGCGGGGTACAGTCGTGAGTGTCCCAATAAAAACACTATTTTGCTGAATTTCATCATTACTTTTTGACAAGCTTGTAACATAGGGTCGAACATTCCAACATCGGTTTTAGCTGCGGTCTAATTTAAGTAGCAATATGTTGAATTAGTAGTTGTTGCAATTGCACTGTTACACGGCCTTACACAAACATATTTCAAATCATTAGCACTACTGCAATTTAGTCGTTCGCTAACACAGAGTTAGTTTGCTGAGACATGTACACTACCTAAGACTACCTTTATGCAGAGAATGTGGTCGTGTGAAGTAGAAATATGTCCAATTACGATCACCAGCCACCCACCCCCGTCGCACTAGCGGCTACTGAATGGTCTGTCTGTCTGACCCATGTTCCGCTCGTAAGTGAATCTATTAGGATGTGTCTGAGCGAAATAAATTGTTCCATTGTTCTGCACCCCAGGTTTTGGAATCTAAGGTGAACGCGGAGCTAATAGATTCCTTAGAGGCACAGAGCCTTTCCACAGACATACCCCAGCCCCGGCGCACCATTTTAATAAATCATTAATGCACTGTGCTTTCCTCCAGTTGAATGTACCTTCCGCCCCTCCCCAGACATCTTTTAGCATAAGTGAGAGATTTTAGCTTTCAAAACTTTTATCCTTTTTGATAAACTAAGAAACTATATTCATGCTGGTGTGCATTTTATGGATGTAGCTTTATGTGCGCGATGTGTTTATGAGTGTGTGTATTTATGGGTGTAGTGTAGTTTTTTATTATTAATAGAATCTGAATTATGGGCTCATAAATCTGTAGGTAAGAAAACTACCATCGCAATGTTAACTGTTGAACCGTTATAAGCAAAACTGTGAGAATTGTTGCTCACATAGAATATAGCAAAACGCATTCAAACTGTACATGAAATTAGAAGTAGGTAAATGAAATCGAAATAACTTGCAATTGAAGTGTATGATGAAAGTGTCAAAGGAAACTGAAGCATCTTGCAAGACTTTTAGTATAAAAAACACGATTGCTGAAAAAAGTGAAAGATTTATTATCTTTTAAAACCACAATACCTGCAAAAAACATATCGAAAAAGTAGAGTCCTCTGCGACTAGCTAAGTTTGCGGGTCCGCACCCCATGGTTATGGTAATCTAACGTAGGGTTATAGGACGATACGGCAGTGTCAACTATCAACACATATTAACCTGGCTCAGAGGGGCTAAATCATTTCAGTTTGTAGCACAATTGATCACTACAATAAAGGTCTTGATCTGTTATTAAGTTTTGCCCGTTTCTATTTCAGCACTCTAACAACCGATGGTTTGGCAAACTAAATCGCGTGAAACGTTTGTCCGTCTACCCCGCCAGCTTGAATCATTCGGAGAAGTTTAATCACGTCTACTTAAACAAGGAGAAGAAATTATTGGGGCCCAGCATGTTGCTGTATTACTTGGCTGCCATACTAAAGGGATTTCACACCAGAAGCGACGATGATTTTGTGGACAAACTCAACTACCATTACACCAGTACCTTAATCTTCACGTTTGCCATCGTGGTTAGTGCAAAACAGTATGTGGGATATCCCATACAGTGTTGGGTCCCAGCACAGTTTACAGACGCTTGGGAACAATATACGGAAAACTATTGCTGGGTTCAGAGCACTTATTTCCTGCCTTTGTCCAAAGCCCTGCCGATGACTTCAAATGAACGAGAAAGCCAGGCCAGGCAAATCGGTTATTACCAGTGGGTGCCGTTTGTGTTGGCTATCGAGGCGTTCATGTTTTATATTCCCTGCTTCTTGTGGCGGGGCATGACTCAATGGTACTCAGGTGTGTCACTGTATTGTTCTCTCGTCTTAAATAAGCCCGGTTCATATTTGTCCTTAAGGGCATAGAGACAGGGATAAGGACAAATTTGAGCAGTTGCTGTGAAAAATTGACCAAATAGTATTGGCTACTTTTGTTGCATGCGCATTAGTTTTAACTTCAATACTGTTTATGCAAAAATTGTCACAGGAGTTTACTTCATAAGGACATAGGTACCCATATTATATTTTGTGCCTACAGATAATTGAGCAAATTGTTTGATTCAGTAAAGACAAAAATCAGCAAAACTATTTGTTGGCCATACCTACATACATAGCAATCTGCCGTGGATGCAACCAGATACTTTTGTAAATTTTCAAGCCATTTGTTCTACCTGTGACAGGCCTTGTTGATGTGTTGCTTTAATACACTCATGTACTTGCTAATACTCAATATGTTCCATATACATGTTTATATTTACATGCTTTATTTTTTACTTGCTCAATTCAGACCACATGCTTTTTTGTATTCTTAAGTCGTTTTTATGTTTAATTTTCAGGAATCAACGTGAACGGCATCACCCAAATGGCGGAGGACACGCGGATGATGGACACGGACTCGCGAGCAAGCACTGCCCAGACCATCGCAGGTCACATCCAGGATTCTCTGGAACTGCAGCAAGATGTGCAATCTCACGGCCTATGCTTGCAATGTCTGTTTTGCAAGCACCAATGCAATGGCTATGTCACAGCAGTCTATCTCATTGTCAAAGCACTGTATGGCTTGAATGCTTTGGGCCAAGTGTTTTTGCTGAACAGCTTTCTGGGGACTCATAATTGGTACTATGGCATTACCATTGTAATGGATCTGTTTCGTGGAAGAGAATGGACGGAAAGCGGCAATTTCCCACGAGTCACTTTGTGCGACTTTGAGGCAAGTGTGGAAAAAATATTAATTAGTGAAATAGCATGCTAATTTTGCAACTTGTGTGCAATGTAAAGAAATATGCAGTTTGGTAGGAAAATACTATAGTGATCATGTATATAAATGAGCAAGAGCAAATTTATAATTTATAAGTATTTGTGATAAACTTATTAAGCAAGAAAAACAAAGAGTCAGATTTGTAACAGGAAAATATCTATTTATTGCGATATATGCAGCTTGACTGCCGTATAAAGCAAGATGTTTTACTTGCTAAACACAAAAACATTTGCTATCTGGCTAAGTCTGTTAATGAGTACCTTACCTTGCGTTACTTTTCTAGTAAGATAGTGCCAAACCTATGATAGGACTTGAGTAAGAAAAGGTCATAACTTACAAAAATCAATTATATTCGAGTTTGCCGAGCTTGTGAAACTCCGTGTTTCAAAAAGTTAAAATAAACCAGCCAGCTAAAAAAAATAGATGTGCCAGCGATTTGCGATTAGCGGCAGTTCACACAAAGATAGTATTTCTTATTCACTCCCTTTACGTGGTACTACATACATACATACCTACTTAAGTTTATCACATTCTGCCGGTTGCAGTTTATTTGCAAGTACATGTTGCAAATGAGAATTAGGGCCTCTGAGACTCGGGGGCTGTAATGTAGTGGTAGCATGCTTAACTTCGAAGCAGGCGGCCCGGGTTTGATTCCCGGCGCCTCCATTTCTTTTATTTTTTCTAAATTGTGGCCTCCTCTTTCTTTCAACATATAAAATATACCTACAATATAGCATTGTATACACTATACAGGGCAAAATTAATTTTTAACGGTAGCTGCTTTTGTTTGTTTCAGGTGCGCGTTTTGGGCAACGTTCATCACCATACTGTGCAGTGTGTGCTAATGATCAATTTGTTCAATGAAAAAATTTTCCTCTTTCTTTGGTTTTGGTACTTTCTCATCATGATTATCACTTTATCATCATTCGCCCACTGGCTATTAATCACAACTCTCCCGGGACAAAAGGACCGTTTCATAAAGCGCTATCTGAAGGCTAGCAATCTGATCATAGAAAGAGCTGCTGTTCACAAATTTGTGTCAAAATTTCTAGGTCCAGATGGAGTGTTTTGTCTTCGTATGATTTCTCTACACGCTGGCGACATCGTAGCTACTCAGGTCATAGTGGTACTTTGGACTGACTTCTACAACCGGGGTCGCAGGTCCCCCATTGAAGTCTACGACAACACTGCCCAAGTCAATTCACCTTCCATGCGTTTGCACGAGATGAACTTTAAGCAATGGCTGATGGGTCAGAGCTACCCTGGTCCTCACTTTGACTCAGGGCGTGGGAACCCAGGACATCACAAGAGACGAAAGTCGGACACTTATGTTAGTTTTGCTTGACCGATAGTTCCAATCGATTATCGAACAATAAACACAATTGAGTCGATTTACTTACATAATAGAGTGCTGCATATCCTGCCTTATTCACCGACATTCATTGAAGCAATTATTTCACTTCAGTTCATTTTATAAACATTTCAGTTTATATATTTTTTGTTGATTTTTTAGCTGTTTTAAGGTGGCGCTCCGAATAACTTCCATAACTTTATAATCTTATAAGTCGACGTAGGTTCTAGCTAGACTTAATTTCGTTTAAATATATTGAAGCCTGTTACAAAGCTCTGTTTCTGAGTTAGTTTCACGTGCCTGCTGCCTTGTTCTGATTTTTTATCACCGATTGAAAATTTCTATTTTCGCTAAATGCGCATAATATTTCAAACCGCATAACTGAGCGAAACTTTGTTCAAATTTTACGATCTATAGCTTAAACTGTAGGTAATTATATTGCCGAGGTGTATCTTTTCTTATAATTTTAATCCAATTGTTTTGGCTCAAAATACACTAGTTTTTTTAAAAGTGGTCAAATTGAAATCGCTGCAGAATTTCACCAAAAACAGAAATCAACATTTTCGAAGAAGGTACACCTGAATCTACTTATTTTCTAACTTTAAGCCAAATTTCACAATAAAAAACGACATGGAGGAGAGCTATCGCGATTCAAAAAAGGATATTGCCGATCAGAAAAATTTGAGATTTGCTCACACAAACGACAGTGTCAAAAAATAGAGCGTATTTTTTAATGCAAATAACCATTGAGAAAAGTTGGAGAAACCAAAAAGTAACGAAAAATTAGCTTGAAAAATAGTGCATTTTTGTCAATATCGCTCAACGTAATTTGAAAATTTTTTTACAAATGTTTGCCTACACAAACGATTTTTTAAAAAGTTGCTGTCACCCATTATCTGCGGAAAACCGTTATCAAAAGTAACAAAAGCCATATACAATTTTTCGGAAAATCGATTTGAAGATTTTGCCATATCAAAATTTGGGTCAAAAAATTAATTTCAACAAAACTACAGTTATGTATATCAAACGAAAGCTAATTCACTGCTGAACAACCTTTCTTCAAGAGCAAAGACCTGAAAACGTGACTGAAAACTTTTACTGCCCAAAGTCAGTTATTCGGAGCGCCACCTTAAGTAAGTTGCATTAGCCCAAGTTTAAACTTAGATTCTCACATAGATAATAATACAACTAAAGGTTTGTCAGCAAACGTGACATAAAACAATCAATCTAGGTGTCCTCTTGTTTCACACTACGTCGTACAGCATCTGTAGGTTGCGAGACTTTCAAAGACCGCCACATGCGAGGTATCCAAATGTCAGATTTCAGAGTTGTACATTTTATACGTCTTGGGATACATATCCGATTAGACAACCCTTGTTTTCCTGAAAGTCTGTATTTATTGTGTCTGTGTGTGCGTGTGAAATACTGTCATTATTGTTACGCTAGTTGTGAATATATCGTCATTTAGTTTCGTAGACTGTGTAGGCTATTTTATATCGTACATGCCCGATAACCCGAATACACTCGTAATTGTATTAATTGATAGCAAGAGTACGGTACATATAGATTATGTGAAGCTAAAAAAGCCTATTAAGACCTATTTACACGAACGCGCATTTTGCTCCATAGCTTACGCCATGGCGCACGTCATGGAGCAAAATGAGCCTTCGTGTGAATAGACCTTTAAACGTTTCGGACTGGGTGTAAAGGAGCTTGCTTGATCTTCAGTATTTTATTTGCCTGTTTGTGGCTGCATAGCAAATAACACTGTTTTTGTTTGTGTTTAATACTATGTGTAAGTAAAATGGTGTGGGCGTTTAAATAATAAGCATGCTTTCAAAATATATCTTCTTAAAATCAACTAGAAAAAATAACAGAAAGCCAATTTCGGTCTTAAAGCATTCATAGTTTATACGTTCATATGAACCTTATCGTCGTGCTTGTTGCGGCATCAAATAAAAAAATTATTACAGCTAATAAAGGATCACAGTGGATATGAAGTTTATTGTATTTTTAATTATAATAAATTGACAAATATTTATTATCAAGAGTACATAATAGCGTCTCACTCTATATAGAACAAGAGTGAGACACTCTCCAGCCTGCGTTCTAGCAAAGGCAGATGCGCTGGTCCTTTTCAGGCTACATGTTGACATTTTGTGCAACATGTGGCTGGTCAATCAGAACAAGCTCCTGTTCTCTGATTGGCCAGACGCCGACGTGGCGTCCAATCATAAAACGAGATAGGGATAACAGGTTAATAACTCATTATTCATTTATAGTCTGCTTGCGAAAACATTATAAAGGTTCGCAAATACCATTGGGGATATTTGGCAAACTTTCAGCAAAATTGATTAAGAAACTTTTAAGAAATTCAGAAAAGTTTATATCTCAAAAGTTACTTAATCAATTTCGCTGAAAGTTTGCCAAAATATCCCTAAAGGTATTTGCAAACATTTTTTAGTGTTTTTGCAAGCAGACTATGAATACATAATGAGCTATTAAGCTATTATCCCTATTTTAATTCTTATCAACGCATCAGCGATTACATACTAAAGTGTCTTACGCAGAGAATCTACGCGCTGATTGGCCAGTCACATGTTGCACAGAATGTCAACATGTAGCCTGAAAACGACCAGCGCATCTGCCTGTGCCTTTACACAGGCAGGCTGGAGAGTGTCTCACTCTTCTTCTATATAGAGTGAGACGCTATTATTATTGCAATAACTAAAAACCCTCATTGAGCATAGCTTGCTGGGAGATATTAGAAAGGCAATTCAAGCAACCACTAAAAAAGACATGCCAAAAAATACAAACGTGAGTGAAATACTAATACACCTATTTGTATTTGAATGGCACTGAAGTTTGTTTTAAAACCCTGTTTGTACTTCTTCCAAGGACATAGTGATTGGTGACAAGCAGAAGGACTAACTTTGATCCTGTCAAAAATTAACCGAATTTTTAGTTGTTTATCGCAGTGCTTACTGCTTAGAGACCAACCGACAGGGACAAGTATGAACCGGGCTTTCGTACAGACCACAAAGATCAAAAAATGTATAACCAAAATGAATTTCATATAAACTAAGTCCAAAAGCCTGATAGGATAAAGGACAACAGATTATGCAAATAACTTCCCATCAAAAAAACGAACGAATGGTTGTGAAAGAGACAAGGTTATAGAATTAAAACCCAAAAACAACTAATATGGGATAAATTTTATCAACTTCATCCTAAAGCCCTGCTAGAACTTTTAAAATAACCTTGACTGTATTAACATTGAAAATTACCTCAACAGATTACGACAGCATAAATGTAAACAAGGAGGAGTTTTACAGCATCACATATCGCTTATAATGTGTTTTTTTTAAACTGAATGAAGGCCTAGGTTACACTTGTCCGTGCAGCATTGTTAGTTTATACAGGAACAAATGATGGTCTACGACCGGTTTGCACATCACCGTGTTCACAAACTTTTCACATGTCACACATTTAAGCTGAATTTTGTTGTGTTGTGATGACTTTATTTGGTTTCATAAACACTTTAACACCAGGCTAAAGCATTCCTTCCGAATTTAATAAAACATTGTAATGAAAATTTAATGCGTATTTCATACAATTACGTGTTTGACTTAAGCCTGTGTATAAGTTAAACCCGATTTGTGTATACCAGCCATGGGAACTGAACCGGGTAGCTGAGTAAGAGACCTACTTAAGCCCGGTTCATACTTGTCCTTAAGGACATAGGGACAGGGACAAGGACAAACTTTGGTTAGTTCCTGTGAAGTACTCAAACAAGCGTTTCGGCTATTTTTTTGTACACAATCTGCAAGTGACCCCTGCTTTATTCATGCGAGAAGTTGGCTTGTTTGAAAAAACCGTTTACTTCAAATCGCTTAAGGACAGAACGATAAGAACAAGGACAAGGACGAGTATGGACCGGGCCTTAGACGACGAATACAATATATTAGGGAAAAGGACAAATTTAGAATTACGGCTATATTTTCACAAAAGTTAAAACTAAAGCAGGACAAATGAATGTTTAGCAGCATAAATATTACAGCCGACATCGTAATGGTAACAAAAAGCTAAAAAGCCGGGCTATACAATTAGCATAGAGAGCATTTCTAACCAATTAAATTATGTAGGTAAATTGTATAAGATCTTCATTCATTTCAATATCACTATCGTCGTGACTATTTTTGTATCTTGTTTGTAGCGTACTTAGAGACTAAAGCTTTTGTAATAAAAAACTTTCAACATTGCAAGATAAAGAAAACTGGACGAACAAATAACACCACATGTTTTTTCGAAGTTGTTTATCAGTATAAGACTGTTATATTCTTGCAACTACGTCAATTTTGTAACTTAATAAGAAGGCCCGGTTCATCCTACTTCTTATTTTAGTGAATTTTTTGCTTTGTGTTTTGTTTTTCGTGGCTCAATGTTTCGTGTCTTGTATTATATTTTTTGTTTCGTGATATCCGGTTTACACTTCGTGCCCTGATTGTGTGTCTTTGCTGGTTTGTGAACTGTGTTTTTGTTTTGTGTTTTTAATATTCTGATGTATTTTCTATATCTTTTCAAATAAGGAGGAAAGTTAGACTTTTCTCAGCGAAATTAACTTATCATCGGCGTTTTATTAGATTTTGTTGTTACAAGTTTTCTACAATACTTTTTACATTCGATATTCTAGCTTTTTCTCAGCAAAATAGGTATATAGCTGACGCATTCGATGAGCGCCTACAGGAGGCAGTTAGAAAAATTAATCTAATTTAATAATTTAATTAATGTTATAAAAACAAACACATTTACAAAGTAGATATGAATACAGTAAAGATGATAAAAATATATTAGCAGTTACAGTTTACAGAACCACTGAGTATTATTTTGCCACAACTGCTGTAGAGACACAAGGTCAAAATTACAAACAGCACATTATAAGCATTATAAACAAACAGCACAAAAAACACTCAAATTTCAAATTGAAAAGCGCAAATTTAGGTATTGAACTGGAATTACACAACACTCCGTAAATACAAAACCCAAAACATTAAATAAACGACACAAAACAAATAGTGAACCCATTTTAAAATAACGGTTTCTTTACCTGCTGTATTGTCTATTAGAAGTTAAATTGGCTCATTTTTTAAGCCTTTTTCCTACTGCAGCTAATATATTATTAGTTATAATCAACAAATTAACAACAGTCGTGTGTTTTGCACAACTGTGATATACTCTTCATTATGTCATGACTCATGACATCATTGTGCTAATATCTATTTTTCAGTAAGTATTGAAAGCTGCTAATTAATTCATCTAAAACTCATAAACAAATCTGTCACGGTTGTAAATCTATTTCAAATCGACGATTCCAAGAAAGCATAAAACGTTAAATGATCAGCCCTTTTTTGAATGACAGAAATGCACAAAAACGCTATTTAAAACAAAGCTGTCTTCTAAGTTCTAACCATTGATTTACCACAAGGGTTGCTGCTACCAGTTAAAAGTTTCGTTAGCTTCAAATGTTTCATAAAGAATTATAGCGAATGCATTTCATTTCAAAAAAGTAGAATCTCACATTCGTGTTCTGCATATGCTGATAGTGGCTGGGTTCTAACAGTTGAGTTTTTTTAAAATAATTTATGCTTTTAGCATGAGCCAGATTTTTACTACGTTCTATTCTATCTTTTCACTTTAAAGCTGTACGTTTCTGACAACCAAAGTAACTATTATAATAATATATAATATACTGCAGACTCAGTTCAAAAAAGATTCATTTTCTCTAAAATCTGAATCAGCAAACGATATCATTGTAAGTAGTCTATTAATTTGTCATTGTTATTTAACAAATTCATGACAGTGTTAAAAAAGATTTACCCTTTTTACTTTAATTATGTTGTCTAATGTTACTTTTAATGAACCAAAAAGCAGCCTTGTTGCCTTCATTGTAAAATTGTCTTTATAATAACATGTAATGTACATTCCCCTAGCATGAAAACATTGTGCTTGGTTAAACACAATGATTTGATGCAGTTGAGTGTCCCGACGCACGAACATACGCACGCACATTATGTGTAGTTTCTTTCATTTCTATTGATTACCAGCAAGAAACAGGTCTAGTCTTATCGTAAATGCACTTCCCCTGCATACGCGCATATAATACAACAGCAATCTCTGATGTCTATACTTCTGTTGTTGCATATAGCCTACTAAAGGCAGACCAAAATGTATGTAGCGAAGTTTAATGCTTTAATAGGATCCTATTACTTGTTTTCATATTACTATAATTGTTAAACCATGACAGAGCCACGCTTTCTTTCCATGATAATAAGCAATGTCTTTCTTTTCTAGAAGTCCTCTCATGCGAATTAGCACTTAAATATTTTTTCATGATATAGTTTTGAATTGTTTTTGCTTTATTGAGGCTTTCATCCTTTTAATGAAGTTAATAAGACGTTTTTACTGAAAATTATTCATTTATTTTCATTATTTTTGTCAAGTATCTTCTTTGAAGAATGTATTAACACTCAAATACCTTTTTATGACAGTCTGCCAGCAGTTATTTCCTTCTAATTAACGATTTTAAGTAAAATTTCACAACCAAAAAATGTTTACTTACTAGCTGTTTTTGCAGCTTTGTAGTTAGCGTTTCTTATTTTTAATTTTTGTTAAAGCATGTTATGCAAATGTCAATTTTATTTGTCTGCGATGTTTTGGTATCTTGCTATATTCTATACTTTGCATATGCATAACACGATATTGTGAAATAATTTTCAAGTACCTAATTCCTCAGTACTTTAATCTCAATCAACATTTCGCTACATAGAACAGTATGAAAAAAGTGTCACATAGAATTTATGTACTCGTGCTATAACCATAACAGTTACAGGAGATAAGCAAAGCATTGACTATAGGCGAAACTGTCTTTACGTGCTTTACTTCTACAACAGAAAAGGCATAGATACACAAGCCTGTTTTGAAGCCATAAGCTATGAAAAAACTTTGTCACAGTCGGATAATGGTTTGCTTGCAGATGTTCCTTCTACGTCAGCCGTTAGACAACAGTCATCTCATCATGAGCTGTTATTGCTTTTGCTGCTAGTTCATTAAGGTTGACACTTAACCGTTTCTTCGTTAAGGAAACATGTCTGATGAAATTGTTTCTACAAACTTGTTTGCATCAAAAGAATTTTATTGTCTTGTTTTCTATTGTCAAAAGACTTTTGACTTGTTTATACTTTTTTTTAAGTTTCTAAATTATTTATTTGTTTTCATGAACTGGTTACTTTTCCCAAATTGTGTTCATCATGTCATAATTTTCTATTTGCACTCATTTTCTTAATTTTCTAACTCCAGCTTAAACACATTTATACGTATATAGCTGTTTGTTTGTTATAACGACAGCCAACATTGACTGCTTTTGTGACTTAATTAAAACAATAGCCTTATTCCTGTCGCTACCTCAGTAGCGATAGGATTTTACATTTGTTTTCCCTTCGTAAATTGCACGTCTTACGTGTATTCGCTGTGGCAAATTTGTGTGTGTGTTTGCATGTAATTTTTCTATTATGTGTGATTGTGTAGAAACAGGCCAGGTGGCCAGCCAGGTAGCTTCGTTTTGTTGTTGCTAGCTAGCATACTGTAGAGCCGAAATTACTACATTAGGGCGGTTTTATAGTTTTTGAAGCTCTAAACATAAATTTTTCATTGACTGACGCGTAAATTATTAACAAATAGGTAAAGGATTGTAAAGGATTGAATAACTTAGAATTATTCCTAACAAACAGTAAAAAAAGCAAAAGTCGTTCCAAAGCTAAGTAAGACATGACGAACTTTGATGGTAGTTTCAAAGGTATTTTAAACAAATTTCTAACAAAAAAATCTTAATCATAGTTTTAATGGTATAACTGTATTATTGGTACATCAGTGGTTGAAATTTAAGTCACATGCACAAATATAATGCTCCCAAAATCTAGGGGGGGGGTGCCCCGCTATTTTTATTCAACTGGGGACAAAACTGTGGATATGGGACAGAAGAAACCTAGTCGGGACAGGTGTTTGTAAGACTATGCAAGTGCAATAATTCATAGTTAATTTTTATATTTTGGATGTGAGTCCTCGTGGTACGTAATCAGACACTCTGTTTTACGATGGTGGTTGGCATACTTACACTACCATTACAGGGACATAAACCACGAAATATTATGTGCGGGTTAAATGAGGTAAACTTGGACTTAAAGGCCTATATTTATATACTATCGGCTTGGCCACGTGAGCAAGGTGCCGATTAAGTTTTGTCGTTTAATTCTCGCGTTGTTTAATAGAGGCTTATAAGAATAATGAAAGGGGCTACACGACTTGGGGGTTGTGGTGTAGTGCTTAGCATTCTCCAAGCGCGTACAAAACTCCAAGGCTCGATTCTATACGCCTGTTTTTTCTTTTTTTCAAAAAATATGGCAATCTTTTTTTAACATTTTATTATTTAACTTCATTCGACGTGAAATTTACAAACAGTTTTGCAAAAATATTGAAAAACTTTTCAGAAAGTTGAAAAAATGTAAACGACAGGTTAAACTTCTTTCGAAAAAATTTCTTCCAAGCGACATCTATTCTGCCGATTACACAGTTGCAATGAAAATAACTACTGTTAGTCAAGACTACAATACTTCTGTCGTAATAGAACAAAACTCCATAAAATTGCTGCTTGTTCGTCATTGTCAATTTCGCAGCTAAATAGCTCAGAAAGCTTCAATAAGCTTGCATGTTTAATAAATCAATTTAAAGCTAAGAAAACGCACATTTTAGTGAAATAAATAATTGTTTTATATCGCGATAAAAAATTGAAGGCTATAAAAATGTTCAAAAAATTTTAAAAATTTTTTAATCGTAATATGCACATCAAATGAAAGCTGTTTTTATTCTGAACAATTTTTCTTCAAGACATTATGGTCAAGTCAGTTATTGCTCAGTTAGTTCCCTGGAGCACTACGTACGCAAGGTTAACAATTTTGACAATATGACTTTGAAGCACGTTTTTGCAGAGATCTTTAAAACGCACAGTAAAGACGTAATAGTTTTCGTTAACTAAATAAAAATTGTTATGTGTTATGTTAAAAAATACTGAGCCAACATGGTGGCTAGCCATTTTTAAATGAATATAAGCTTACGGGCGGGGGCGGACCAGCCTTTGCAACGGTGGCAAGGGGGTGAACGGGGGATGGTCGGCGCGGAAACAAGGTGCTGCCAAAGGGGAAAACTCGTTGATGCTTGCCATCACAACAGAGGCTGCCGGACCGGTTTCGTTGATGTTTCTAGGGGCGTTGGCCCGAGAAATTCCAAATTCCAGTTCTAGGGCCAGAGTTCTAGAGGCACTTGACAAACTTTTTTGCAGAAATAAATCTTTTGCAAAAAGTCAGGTTGATGCATACGTCGCACTGGAGCTCGTATCTTTGCAGAGTTTCACTTATCGTCGATTCTCCGTTCTAATCAAAAATCAATCCGCTATATCCTGGATATTCAAATGACAGCTGATTGTTTGAAACGGCGCTAAGATTTGGAATCCGCGTCTGTCGCTAGGTCGCAAAGCAGTCAGTTGAACGCTGTGACTGATGCTCCGACACGCCCGGTTCCGCAATGAGCAGCGACAGTGCGAACTGAGGCGGAATATTAGCGAGACTTGCTCTTTTTAAGTTTTCTAAAGTTAGTTAAAATGTTCTTGCTGTTTCTTTTCTATAACTTTCTTCTCAAGGCATGGACAATCACATACTGATATCTGGATAAGTTAGTTTTTGCCAAACTTTTTGCTAATTTGTCGAAGGTCATTACCTACCACACTACCCCCTTAACGTTGCGTTTGTCAACGTCAAGTAAGGTACCACTCGAAAGCGCCTGATATTCTGAGTAGAATGCCGTCAATTTCATGTTTCTACGTCAACGTTGAAGCAAGTTATAACGATTTCAATTTTTCCGAACTTTTGTTCGATACGTACATGGTGTTAGTAGTCGCGGAGGAATTGTTTTGAACAAAATGTTTTCTAAAAAGAGCTTTAAATAAAATGAATGTTTTACTTCTTTGTTAACCACCTCTTGTTGCTCATTCATTGGTTCTTGGGCTTTCACTTGTAGATCCGGTTTCTCATCTGCAAATTATCTAAAAAATAATGCTGTAACCCCCTAAAAATAATACATCATTAACTAGAACATTGTCTCAGCTTTTAGATAGAATTAAATGTACCTCATTTTCAGCTATTGTATTTTTTGTTTAACAAAAAACAGTAAACCCTAAAAGATTGTCATCAATATCAATTTGCAATATTATGTATATTCTATTTTCTATTATTATTAATATTAATGTATGGTCCGACAATACCGTGCCTCCAGCTATTGGTAGAACTGTTTCGTCTATGACATCTGGCATTATGGCTGCTGTTAAATGTTACAGCTGTTTTTGCATTTTGGCAACATTCTGATTTAAATCATGTACTGAAGTCTCATATACGTCCTTATTCTATTAGGTTCTAGAAAACGCACTCTGTGGGGGCTTGAATTTTTCTGGGGGGAAAACGCTCTCTAGACGACAACCGATCACGTTTGTTGCTATTACGTCTCCAGGACGGTAAGGGTGATCTATTTTGTTTTCTACAATTCGCCGCTATATGCCTTTGAATTTTGATGAAGTGCATCTTTTTTTGATGCTAGTTTCAATGAATCTGGAAAGTTTTGTGGTTCTTGACGCATTAAAACTTTTTTGATCGAAAAGAGCAGGCCACGATTCTTTTGCGAGTTAGTCTTGCGTACTTACTTCCATATCACAAAATGCAGCTCAAGCTTGTTTCACACAGGCACGTGCATAGTCAATAATAGAGTCGTCTGACTTCTTAGTTCTACCACGTAAGCGCAAATTGCTGAAACGTTTGTGTTCTGGGTGTGGGTGCAACGCGTTTTTTATTTAAGTTTTTCGATTAGCTTTTCAAGATCAGTTTGTGCATTTTTTGGCAGTGCATTGTATTCATCTAGCGCGTATTCTTACAAGTGCATGGGAAGTCTATCTAACTTTTTCTGTTCGGACCATCTCAGTCATTTCGCAATGCGATTAATCTTTTCTATAAACCCAACTAAACTATTGTCGGGTTGACCTTCAAATATTTTTAATATTGCTTCTACACCTGATAAAAATGGAGATTCAGTTTCTACTTGCTGATTTTTGCCGTTAGTCCTGCTTAGTGAGCACTTTCTTTTTGTATTCTATTTAGAGTCTGATGTGCCTGTAATTTTAATTACTTACAGTTCTGCTTAAGTTTCTATCTTTCCCATGTGTGTTCTGGGACATTAAGTTCTAGTATTTGTATTCTATCACAACTCTATTATTATCCAACAAAATCAAATTGGACCAACTTTTCTTTGTGATCTTATAGGCAGAAATTGGTGCTCTACGGCCAATATAAATTGTATAGCAACGAAAATAACACTTAAAACAGGGAGCAATAGTCAGCTCCAAAACGTGTAATCCAAATAAAAATTGCGGCACCACGTGTTACGCACCAGCTACGGCTACTGACACCAACAAGCCAACACAGTACTCAGGCACAATTTACTACACAAAGCAAGGCACGACAATTTTCAAGGCTACATGATGCGGTATGATGTTATGACTTTAACTTCTAGAACTAACCTTTTTCATAGCACGTTATTTTACCTTTTTCAAGTTATTTTAAGGCTGGACTTGTTTTTTCTAAATTTGTAAAAGATTTATATTTGGGCGATATATTTCTAGGTATTAGCTAAGTTGCTACATGCACATCAAACGAAAGCTCTTTTTATTCAGAACAATTATGCTGCAATACATTATGGTTGAAACTGTTACTGAAAAGAACTAAATGCCAACGTTAGTTTCCCTGAGTGCAACCGCGAGCTGGTGGTAACGATTTTGACGATTAGATTTTGAAGCACGTTTTTATTTTTGTCAAAAAAATCATATAAAACGTTTTCAAAAATTATAAAAAACATTTTCAAATTATACAAAACATTGATGGTTTACTTGCTGAATTAGTGTGAAAGTTGAATAGATAAAATCAGTAAATTGTCAAAATTTTTCCACTGTTTTTGCTATAAAGATATGCACGTCAAAACATCAGAAATATTATTTAGGGCAATAATAGTTTTCCTTCAAGCATAATAATTCATTTTTGCTGTTTTTAAAAAATATGGCCCAAATCCTTGTTTCCTGGAGCGCCCCCTTAAGGTGGCGCTCCGAATAACTGACTTTGGGCAGTGAAAGTTTTCAATAACGTTTAGGTTTTTGTTATTGAAGAAAGGTTATTCAGCAGTGAATTAGCTTTCGTTTGATATACATAACATGTAGTTTTGTTGAAATTTATTTTTTGACCTGAATTTTAATAAGACAAAATTTTCAAATCGATTTCCCGAAAAATTGTGTATGGCTTTTGTTGCTTTTTACAACGGTTTCCCGCAGCAAATCGATGACTGCAACTTTTTGAAAAGTCGTTTATGTAGGCAAACCTTTATAAAAAATTTTGCAAATTACGTTGAGCGATATTGACAAAAATGCACTATTTTTCAAGCTAATTTTTCGTTAGCTACTTTTTGGCTTCTCTATCTTTTCTCAACGGTTATTTGCACTAAAACATACGCTCTGTTTTTTGACACTGTCGTTTTGTGATCACACCTTGGGTTTTTCTGATCGGCAATAGTCTTTTTTGATTCGTGATAGCTCTCCTCCATGTCATGTTTTCATTCTGAAATTTGACTTAAAGTTAGAAAATAAGTAGATGCAGGTTTTTTTTTTGAAAATGTTGATTTCTTTTTTTTGTGAAATTTTGCAGCGTTTTACAGTTTCAAACCAAAACAGTTGGATTAAAATTGTAATAATAGATACACCTCGGCAACATAATTGCCTACAGTTTGAGCTATAGACCGCTATAAATTTGAGCAAAGTTTTCGCTTAGTTATGCCGTTTGAAAAATTGTGCGCGTTTAGCGAAAATAGAAATTTTAAATCACTCATAAAAAATTAAAACAAGATAGCAGGAACGGGAATCTTACTTAAAAACCGAGCTTTGTAGAAGGCTTTATTATTTTTTAACTAAAGTTATGCTAGCTAGAACCTACGTCTACTTATAAGCTAATAAAATAATGGAAGTTATTCGGAGCGCCAATTAAATATTCGGAGTACATAGGCTGCAATATTTAATGATTACATTTTCATTGTCATTATTTGCACACTATTTTCATTGTCACATTATGAGCTTTCACTTGTTTTTTTAGCCCCATTTTTTACCATATTCCGCATTTGGTAATATCTGCAGTAAATTTTTCTTCTTCGTATGCTAATTTAGCTTTGGTGTTGGCTTAGCGTTTCGCAATCTGTCTACATACGGTGACGGTCGTGTAACATTTTAGAAGCAAAACAAGGCAATTTGAGTACGTGACCCCATCTCTTCCGATTGAATGGCCAAATTCACAAGAATGAGAATCAATTTCAATTTTTGACCATATTCAAACTTGACTGTAATGTCGGGTCGGGCTTTTTTTCCTGTATTTTTCGCCTGTAGAGTTAAGTAAGATCAGATAGAACAAAAAAGTAGCCGGAACAATTTTAAAAAGATGTTGAAAAAGTTGAAAAATTGTAAGAAATAGTGAAAAAAGTAAAAAATTTGAACTGAAAGTAGAAACTAGCCCAAATTTGGAAAAAAGTTGAAAAAAGCAGAAAATAGTAGAAAAAAAGTAGAAACTTGCCAAGGTATATAGAATTTTTCTACTATTTTTTTATTATTTAAGTTTTTTAACTTTATTATTAAAGTTTTTCTGTGGTTCAAAACTATCCAAAAACTATCAGCAGCCTTTTTTCTAATTTCCTATTTTGTTCACCTAAAACATTGAAGATGTGGGCAGGGTTTCTGGATCAAGTGCAGTTGGGGGGGGGGGAATAGTGGACCTATTCTTTTAGTAGAGCACCTTAAGGGAAGCATTTTTTGTAATAGAACCCCAACCCACAAATTTGTAATTTCTGAGCTCTGACGTCTTGAAAATTGCATTTTCAGTAGCCGAGTCTCGGTCTCGGTCTCGGACTCGGTAGTCGAAATGTCTTGGTTTGTATATACCCGGTCTCGCTTTTTCAAATCTGTAAAAAATTTTCCTGTGTCCCCCTTTTGGTTTATATTTTTGGCAGGAATTGTTTTTTGGAAAGTTTATATTTCACCAAAATTTCACACCTAACAGTGAGATTCTGTCATTTTTTCCGAAAACAACTTTACTGTGGATGTTTAGAATATCAGTAAACGCAGTACACACACTAAAATGTATGTTTGTGATTAAGTTTCTTATTTCATATTCAGTGGCGTAGCCAGGGGGGGGGGTGGGGGGGCCAAAGCACAGGAAAACCGGTGATCCGAATTTTCTCTAAATCACCGTCTTCCACTTCGGAGGTATTTCGGAGGTTATTAGGAGCTTTTTATACATATTTCGTAGCGTTTTCGGGTAGTTTAATTGGTTATTCGGATGTCTAAATGTTGTCTGAAAAATCTGTGAAACGATTCTCAAAAATTGGAATTTATTTAAGACAAAATTCGGACATTTTTAAGATTATTTATTACTTATTTTTCTATAAAAAGCCTATTAAACCTATTAGACAGAAATAGGGTAAATTTAAGATGATTTTTGGACATCTTAATTTTTTTAAAAATTGTCTTAAATTTGTCTTAATTTTAAGGAATCATTTTTGGAGGGTTTTCACCAGGGTTGGCAGTCTCGGTCTCGGTCTCGGTCTCGGTCTCGTAAAAAACCCGAGACTAGGCTGGTCTCGGTCTCGGTCTCGGTCTCGGTCTCGGTAGGAAAACCGAGACCTGCCATAGGGTGGTCTCGGTATTTCAGATGAGACTTGAAGTTTTCAAAATTTTCCAAAATCACGAAGATTTTTTTACAGAATCCCAAGCATGAGTTGGTCAAAACTGTCTACTGCTGAAGAATGTCAGTTCACTAGCAAACTATGGCTAACTTCAAGTTCAAGCTATGTGTAACAAACTAGATTTTTTTAATTAAAGTTTGAGCTAGAATGGGTTGTCTGACTTAGCGATGTTGCATTATTGTATGTGGAACCTCTCAAGCTAGTGAATGTATAAGTAAAATATAATAAGTAAAAGTAAATATGTTAAACAGTAAAAATACTGCCCATCATTTACCAAATATTGCTAAGTTCGTAGTTGATTTGTAATTAAAAATTTGCAAGTTTCTGCAACTTGACTAAGCGCGAATTGGGTGCCAGTTTGATTGAATTTCTTGAGCCCCAACCTTTAAACGCATGTCAAAACATTAAGTATCTAAAAAAACCTAGGCGCAATCAAATGCTCTTTGGGCTATAAAGTGGTATAAAGTGGGGCATGAAACCTTCCCCCCATATATATAAATGTGTCAGCGGGAGAAACTTTTCTGGTCCGTGTTGATGCCCCTATCAGAACTTCTGATAGTAGCACCACTGCACCAGCACAAACGATTTTACGCTGGCACCCGAGTCAGACTGCCAAAGTGCCAATATATGTATGCACATGCAATGCACCATAAAACGCCCTGTGGCATGCGAAAGCAGTGTGCGGAACTTTTCAAAATGGCAAAAGTTGACAAAATAGCGGGAAAAAAATCCTATGTATTGCCCCGTCAATCACCTACTCTCATGCATCCGGTCGGTACAATGTTAAGTTTCTCGCAACTTTGCAAGTCATACACTCATACAACACAACCTAACCTAATGGTCACTTTTTTCTAACTAAAATTTTTACGTTTCAAAGTATCTCAAATTTTTAAAATTGAAACTGGAAAAAAGGTCTCCCAAAGGCTGGTCTCGGTCTCGTAGGTCTCGTTTGGGTGGTCTCGGTTGCCTGGTCTCGGTCTCGGTCTCGGTCTCGGTCTCGGTTGCAAACCCGAGACTTGCCAACCCTGGTTTTCACAGAAAATTAAGACATATTAAAAATGTCCGAATTTTGTCTAAATTTTGTCTTAAATAAATTCCAATTTTTGAAAACTGGTTTACAGATTTTTCGTACAAAGTTTATACATCCGAATTCTCAATTAAATTGTCCGAAAATGCTACGAAATATCTAAATAAAAAATATTCGGGCAAAAAGGCACTTTGGCCCCTCCCTCAACTCGGTCCTGGCTACGCTACTGTTCATATTATATTTCAAGTCTATCTCTGTGATTATTATTATATTTTATTCTTTAGTACTATTAATTAGTGTTTGGCTGGTCAATTTTTTATGCCAATTGGTGGCTTCACATACTTAGCTGTAATTTCCAATTCTGTAGTATGAGTTTAGCACAAAATCAAAATTAATTCTGTGAAAGTTCAACTAAACGCACTACTCAGAGCTATGCTGTGACACTGACACATGTCGTTCGGTAGATGAGAAGGGAAGACTCCACTCCCAACTAAAATTTAGTCCCAGGGGATTGAGGGGGGCCCACTTAAAGGGGTGTCACGCCGGAGGCAAAGAATGAAAGAGCGTTGTCGCGTGCAGGTCTAATTTTTGAGCCATAGACCCTTTCTATCTTGGGTGCAGGGTTTATTTTTTCATTTTTTTCTTGGTGGCCAGCTGGCCACTAGACCCAATATTTTAGTGGCCAATGCAAAAATTTAGTGGCCAATTTTAAAGATACGTTCACAATTTACTCAGTTAAAAAACACTGAAAATTACCTAACCGAAAGGCCTTTCAGCTTCCAGAAGCAAACAAATTTGGAAAGTTTACGAAGTTTTTTTGACATTACAAACCACGAATTCACTAAAATGTCATTTTTGCAATTGCAAGACAGCTACAACGATACACTACATGGTGTATATATTAAGCAAATAAACTGCCAACAATGCACTCATGTATATATAGGGTTGCGAAGTGTAAAAAAGTAAAAAAGTAAAAAACGTTTTTTTACACTTTTTTACAGTAGCAAAATTTCGGACTTTTTTACAACTTTTTTACACTTTTTACACCTACTTTTTTACACTTTTTAACACTTTTACACCTACTTTTTTACACTTTTTAACACTTTTTTACACCTACTTTTCGCACTTTTATACAAATATTTTACTAATTTTGCCAATTTTCAGATCAAAATTGGCCGAAAAAAAATTTCAAGTCTCGCATTTATAGCAGGCGGGGAAAAAAAACCCACCCCATTTTTTGGGGGAAAAAAAACCCACCCCAGTTCCGGAACTTGGGTACGTGGTACAGGTCTAAAAATTTGCCAGCGTATAGTACAGTCCCTGTAGGCAAACGTATATAAGCGGTATCCAAAAGGGGTCTCGCTGGTATTTTTTATGAGTCAAAAATTGGACCCCCCTATTTTTGACCCGACATGGCTCCAAGGGAGGTGAATTTTGGAGTCTCATTTCTCAGCACTAAGAGATGCGAGCTCAAATGTAAAAACACTTTTACAGTGGACTACCCTTCCTCTATTCATGACCGCAGTGACAGATCCCTCCTTCTTTCGTACGAGGGGGGGCATGACCGAAATTAGACGGGGTAAAAAAAACCCATGTGGGGAAAAAAACCCACTTTTTGAAAATGGTCTGGTGATGTCGAAAAACCTAGTAGCTACTCCAAAAGACTCATGGTAGTGCAAAAAGACGTCTATTATTAGCACAAATGCGCAAACTCACACTTTCTCGATCGAATTCTGGTATACGGGCCTAACAGTCGGACTTTGTCATTTTGAGGTCCTTTTGGGGTGGAAAGTAGTATTTTCTGGTACTATTGCCAGTTTTTTGTATGTTTTTCATTTTAACCTATTAATTTCTCTTGTTTAAACGCCAAATAACCGAATGAAAGTAAAATATGCCCGTCACGACCAGTCACACCCACTCACGGTACCCCCCACAGAGGGTCGATGGCGTAAAAAGTAGCCATAAAGTGCAAATTTTTCATGTATTTGAAACGTTATCGCAACTTTTTAGTTGTTTTCAACGTTTTCAGGCGAAATTAAGGTGTTTTGTTTTCAAATCTGAAAATTCAAAATTTTATAATGGGCTGCGAAAGGCAGTTTTCAAACTTGTGTCCCTGAGGCCCCATAGCAAATCTGCGTATAGTTTTGGTATCAGGGGCCTCTACTACTCCTAAGGCGTGCCATAGCGTTAAAAAACTACCGCTGACACACTTTTCGGGTGATTTATGGGGTGGGTTTTTTTTGGTTTCACGTGAAAACGTATAGTCTATGAGCTACATGACGAAATATGAAAATTCGGGTTTTTTTCCCCGCCTGCTATACCAAAATTTACTGAAAATCAAAGTCACCAAAATTTTTCACACAAAAATACTCATACAAAATTGTTTCTTGAAACTTATTATGTTGGCTACAACACATGAGGAACTTTTAGCGTAATTTGTTATTTTTAACGAAGCAAACCCAGCGGGTACGGCCTACTCCCATTCGTGAAAGTTGAGTTATTGGTGCAATGGTACACCTTTAAAAAATTTCCAGCGTATTACAGTCTAGTGTGCGGGTAAATAAATCTGTAGAACCGGTATCCACGTGGTGTTTGAATTGCATTATTCAAAATTTTGACATTTTTGACGGGTCGTGCAGCGTGCTTCCCGACGGCCTTGTGGCGTGTAACGTAACCGACAGAAAACCAGCATTTGAAAACCAACCAACAATGGAACCTGTTTGGAATGAAACCAACATTTGGGTCAGATTTTGTGACTACAGCTGACGGTTTTTTCCGCAAGTAGATTTTGTCCTGCACAGTGCAAAAACTTCTTTCATAACAGTCCTTCACACGTCTATAGATACTGTTTTGACACTGTCTTCTATAGACACGCTTGTCCAGCGTTAAAAGATAGCTAATGGCTCAATTTAGGGGCAAAATAAAGACGTGCATTTTCCCCAGATGGGACTCCTCCTTCTTTCTGATTTTACATAACAGAAACAGCTTATCTACAATACATAAGCAAGCGACAGATAATTGAAACATGTTACCGGTTCGGCGGTCACAAATTTCAACCTGGTCTCAAATAGTTTAGAAAACGTGTAAATATCATTCTAGGCTATAAAATACTTTTTTACAGTTTTTTTACACTTTTTAACACTTTTTTACAGTGTAAAAAAGTAGGTGTAAAAAAGTCCCGACTTTTTTACATGTAAATTAGCAACCCTATGTATATACACATACTGCACATATATACTGTCATGAGAGACAAACCCACAGAGTCGCAGGGGTCTGGGGGCGACGGTTCCCAGAAAAAAATTGCATAAAATCTTTGCGTGATTGGTCGAATTTTGTTAAATGGAGACGTATCAGAAATTTTTTTCAGCAGACAGAAAAGGTAAATCGAAAGGGGGAACGTCACATCACAGTGTATTACACAAGTAAATGCAGCATAATGTACACTAATGATTGTGCAGTATACATTGTTATTGATCACCTTCATAGGGGTCTGGGGACGAGAGCCCCCAGAAGCCGGGCGATTTTTCTGATTGTGAAACACTTCACTTCAGCCCAAAATTTTCAGTGGCCAATCCATAATTTTAGTGGCCATGGCCACCAGTTTGGCCCAAAAAAACCGCTGCTTGGGTGTATATATTTTAGCAAAACATGTCTCGGAATTTGGTCTCGGTCTCGGTAGTCTCGGTTTCGTGGTCTCGGTCTCGGAAAAAAAACCGAGACTTTCATCCCTACTTCAGACTTCAGAGGGATATATCTCAGAAAATCCAAAAATTGAAAGAGGGGTCTTGAAGCAAAAATGCTTTCCCCATGGTGCTCTACTCAAAAATAGGTCCACTATTCCCTCCCTTCCCAACTGCATTTGACCCGGGTTTCTATTGCAAAAATTGCTTTTTTCGGGGGTATACTCTACTCAACTCCCTGCCCTCATCAACTGCACTTGATCTGAACCAATGGAAAAGAATTTTTTGAAAAGTGTTGCAATTTGACGAAAAAAGACACATATCAGCACATCTCGCTCAAAAACTAAAAATCTTTTGACCAGAGTGGCATTGAAAGTAAAACTGGAGATTGAAAGCAGAAGTGGATCGAAAATAATAATTCATGGGGCAAAATTGTTTTTTAAATCTTAGTATAATTTCTTGAAGAGCAAATTTTTATGACTGAATTACTAAAAAAATCAATGGGGGGCCCTTTGTGTACTTACACTTACACCAGGGCCCGTTGCACAAAACTGTTATTAGTGCCTTGTTGCACAAAATACTGATAAACTATCAGTTATCAATCAGTAAATTATCAGTATAATGCGTTGCACAAAATATAAAATGCATTGGAATTTATCGGCAAGAGCAAATTACTGATAAATTTCGTGCAACGCTACACTGATAACTGATAAAATTGTACTGATAACTGATAAACTTTTGTGCAACGCGGCCCTGGAAAAAATTTCAGGGCCCTGTTGTGTAACCTGTTTTTGTCCCTTGACCCTATTATGTCCTCCTTTATGAAACCTTGCTCATATTGCACTAACAAATTTTAGAAATTTTAGTTTTTGTAGTTGCAGGTTTGGCCATTTTTAACTTCAGTATGGCATCAAATGCATTGGTTTCACCGAAAAGAACTCCCAGAGAGCCGTTATCTGATTGCCTACTGTGTGACAAGAAGATAAGAATTGGCCATTTGCGGAGGCATATAGCTTTTCACTTTGATTACTTTCCGGTCAAGTGAGTCAGTATATATATAATAGGAGCCGCATAGCTTGACCACAAACAAGCGTTGACGTAAAGTGAAAACACATTAAAACGTCTTAAGACGACATCCCGTTCCCGAAGTTTGACGGAATATTAACCATCTTTAGCGAAAATGTGCTGTTTTTATTACTATGACCAGAGGTAGAAGGGGTTTCCCTAGACCCTCCACTTAAGCTCGTGTTTAATTGTTATATAAAATATCAACCTCAAGTTATATATAATATATATATATATATATATATATATATATATATATATATATATATATATATATATATATATATATATATATATTGTTAACCCCCCCCCGCCCCCCCCCACCCCACCCACTATAAAATATCAACCTCCAAAAAGTTATATATATATATATATATATATATATGTCTGTATATATATATATACCGCTATCTATACGTATAGGCTGGGGGGGAACGGCCGCCTCCATTTGATGGATTACTCAGTAGCAAGCCATTCAATATATATATATATATATACGTTATATATATATATATATATATATATATATATATGCTGTCCGCATTGCAATATCGAAAAGCTTAGTAAATTTTTCCACTTTTCACTCTGGCGCCCGGCACAAAAAATCAACAGCGAAAAAACGGGGAAGAAAGCATATATATATATGATATATAAAATATATAAAAGTGAAAAAATTTATACTATAAATACATATAGTAATATTGTTGGTAAAAAACGGCTTCGTGGCGAAAATGGACGTCAAAATAAATCTGGCCCTTCACAGGAATCTGAATTTTCAATTTTTTCAGTTACACATGGTACATAAACAATTTCAAGCGTTTTACAGACTTTCAGAGGAATTTAAGATAATTTTCAGAATAATACAGACGAAGTTCAGATAATTTCACCCAGAATTCAGAGACTCTAAATTTTATCTGAAAAAATGTTACTGGCTAATTCTACAGAAATTTCAGATTTCCAGCCTGTACTGTAGTTTCAAGCCAATAGCCTGTACTTTCAAGTTTGTACTGTACTTTTGTAGACGTAATTGTGTAGCTATCGATAAGAAAATTGATGAATTTTTATTGAATTTTCGCACAATTTGCAGTTTGCCACCAAAAGTAGCAAACATTTAGCATTTGGGGTACCCCCTCCCGTGGTAGGTCTTGCACTGCCAAGCGCGTAGTCGGCGGGGCGGAGGGGGGGGGTCGCGACCCATCTTTTTTTGGTCGAACCTGAAAAAATTGTCTACAAGGGTTTTTATCGCCCGGCCGAAAAAAATTTCTGGTGGGTCTCCAATTGACCAAATTTGGCCTGAAATTCAAAATTTCTTCTGGGGGCTGCCGCCCCCAGACCCCTGCAACTTTGTGGCTTACTATTCGTTGATATTATCTTTTATCAAAGCCAATGCATGTCTGCAAGAGTACATTCTGCTGAACTTACTTGGGTAATATAGTGTCTATGATGTTCCCATCTTTTGTTTTACTTTGCTTGTCGGAAAGATTTCTGATACGTCTCCAGTTGACTGAATTCTGCCTAAAAATTTCAAAAATCTCCATTTTTTCCTGGGGGGTCCCGCCCCCAGACCCCTGCTATCTGTCTCTTCGCGTTTTCACCACTGGCGGCCCGAATCCCTCGGCTGTCTCTGAATTTATGAAGGAGCTTCCCCCATCCCCTCCAACTGCATGAGTATCAAATAAAAGCTCTAATCCTTCCTTGCTTCTTGACATAAGTCAAAATTTGTAACTTAAAAAAAGTTGTGCCCCAAAACATTGATTCCCGGAGATAAAATTTTTGATTTAAATTTTTAAATTTTGATAAAACCCAAAATTAATCATAGCCGGCCGGCTCGGCTCGGCTCGGCCCGGCATGCCGAGCCGGCCGGCTCGGCTCGGCTCGGCTCGGCATGCCGAGCCGGCCGGCTCGGCTCGGCTCGGCTCGGCACCGAAATTCCCGGCTCGGTCTAACCCTAATATATATATATATATATATATATATATATATATATATATATATAATATATATTTTTATCAAACCGCTCTTTTGAGTAGTTTTTCGGATTAAGATTGTATTGTACTGTATTTTTAATTTTAAAGTCATAAACGTCTTTAGGCAGTCATTGTCAAATCTCTAAACACACTTATTTTTTTTGCAGAGCGAACGAACAGAGGAGCCAGCTTGTGTAAAATTGTGTGATTTCGTCTATCAGTTGACGGGTTGCATTAAGTTGATCAGTTTTGATGAAGAATTTGCTGTTAATCAACGAGCTAGCCTGGATCAGTTGTTGCAGGACTACTTAATGGAGAAACAATTCCGTGTAACGGAACCTGTCTCCAAGACTATCGGCCAGCTCATTGATAGATTGCAACTGAGACGTCGAATTTCACGATCCACCACTGAGCGGAAGTTTGATGAAAACATGTTCTGTTCACAACTGGAGTCTGAAGCAGCCGAAACGGCTACCACTTCGGCCGCCTCCCTTGATGATTCCGGGCTGGTTGTAGTAGTACAACACGCTGTGTCAAAAAGTCAAGACAAAAAACCCAACATCCGTCCAGAGGAAGTGCAGAAAGTCAAAAAACCTGTTCGCCGCCTGGGACCGTGGGAACGAAAACGACGACGCAGATTTAGGTTTGTGCCCAAACGCCAAACAGCCAAGCCACAGGCGCGATACGCCAAGGCTGGGCTTGGAAAGCGAAAAAGAAGCTTTATGAATCAGCAACAGGATGAAAGTGTTACCTGTCCTGAGATGAAACCTGGCGTTTCCCCCAGTGGTTATCAGGTCATGCAGACATCTGAAGAAAACCGACCGACTAATAGTCCAGACGAGGATCGTAATTTAATGTTCGCCTGCACCATTTGCGGCATGCGAAGCAGAAAACAGCGAGCTATGTGCACTCATGTCAATATTTTGCACAGAAAGAGTGTAAGTAATGTTTTGCAGATGCAGTCATGTATTGAGTTGAAATTAGCCAATAGGAATGCATGTAAACGGGTGTTAAAGCAGAGTACAAGTATGAGGATAAAAGTAAATTAGTCGTTTCAATGTGTACAGCGTACGGCCGTCTATCCGGCGAAATTATGAAAACATTACGCCACCAGTTTATCTTATACATACATATTTATGTAGTGGCTAGACGTTTGTCTGAATTTGAATTTGCTAGTGTATGAATTCAGTAATCCATTCGATTTAAGATATTCTGAAAATATTTTGTAATACAAGACCGCACTAAAAAAACTATTTTGTTTCATTTAGAAAAAATTCAGCGGAAGTGGAACAATGGCCAAGGCTATCAAAGAGTTTCCTCTGCCGCCTGGCTGGGATCTGAATGCCAGCTGCAGCAAGTGCAATCAGACCGTTCCCCTCTACAATTTCAACGAGCACGCATTCATTCATGTGGCCGAAGAGCATGGGATGGTGCCGCTGGTCTGCAAGCTGTGTCCTGTGCGATACGCTAAATCCTATGATATGCGACAGCATGTGAAAAGCGCCCACGGGGTATATTATCATATTATTGTTTTTGTGACCGAGATAAGAAACAAGTTATTGAAGTTAAGAAAAATATTACGAGTAGGAAGAATAATTAATCAACAAGTTATTTCAGCTTATTTGTAACTTCAGTTTGTGGGTCTTTTAGCAGTTATAACATGGAAATTGTGAAAATTTTTCTATTCCTTTCTCTTTAGCCTCCGGTATGTCCCCCTTTCCTCACTACGGTGTAGATTTTTTTATTTAGGGGGGTTCCCGTCCCACCCAACTTCGAAGCATTGAGGCAGTTTTGAGCTCTCTTTATATTATCGTACAAACGTAGCAGTCTTTTACTTTCAGTTGAAAACACCAGAAGAAATTAAACTCAACTTCTACTACGACCCTCAGTGTGTGGCTCTGTGTTTTGACGCTCAGCTGGAATGTTTCGGTCCACAATATGCTCCAAAGCCTAGCAAGCGAATTGCTGACAGTTCTGAATGTGATTCCATGCCGCTCAGTAAACTTGCTAAAGTTGATCCTTATGTGACGAAATCATCTAATGCTTCTGCTTCGCGGGTGTCGGCAAGAATAGCTCAGGTGAATGTATTTGTATTAATCATGCGCGAGATTTTGGTGGAAATAATAACACTATTATTTTAATGTAGTGTGAACTGTGAATGAATTGGAATAGTGTGTTACCTTTTCTGTATACAATGTCCGTCCATACGTCTTTTCATCTTGCTAAAGCTGAAAACGTCTGAAAAACTAAAAAAAATTGTATTAAATTTTACCTTGTTTGACACAATATGCTCTGCGCATATTTCTAATTAGAAGATAAAAGCGTATATAACCACATGAACAATATTTGTTTAAACATTTATATAATTTTGAAAACTTTTCATGAACGATGCTGGGGCAAATTTACAAAGCCATCCCAAATAATATGGCTTTTTTAATCTGATCATTTGTGTGAATGAACTGACACTTTTTTATATCAATAGGGTTTAGGCCTGGTAATGCTACGACATATCTCTTTCGCTTTTGCAGGCTGAAAATGAATTATGTTGGTTTCTACATGCCAGATTGCACTCAGGAACATCAAAGTTCAAAGCAAAGCCAGTTTTTTATTCATACAATATTGTTTTTTTCAATTTCAGTCGGCAGCTCGCAAGCCTCCGCCTCAGCCTGCGCCGGCAAGTACTCCTAGCCCGAGCCCAGCCGCACTGGACACCAAAAGTCCCCACATCCCGTGCAGTCTCTGTGGCAAGCTGACCTATCGCTGTCACCTGACCCGACATGTCAACGTTCATTTGCTGGAGCTGCACGGCATTTACATGTATCGCTGCTCAGCGTGCAGTCAACAGTTCACGCAGTTCAACCAGGCGGGCGTGCATGTTAAAAAGCATACCGAGGTAATCATTGAAGGCCTTTAAGGGGGTAATTGCGTTTTTAGGTGTTTTTTTAAAAAGCCATAGCTCAGCGTTTACAGATTCAAATCACAAGCGGTCTTTTGCATTAGGTAGGACATTATCTTTCCTAAATGTATGCCATGCCTTGAAATTTAACCTGTAATTTTCTATCCAGTATAAGCGACTAAAGAAAGGTCCTTTCCAAAATATTAAAATTTTTTGCAAAAAGTTTGCGCCACAGCTCTGAATCATACGATTACCTGTTGGGGCTGAAAGTTGGTAAGGTTTTTGACATGTTTAAAATCCCCAGGCATGTCCCCCACTTTTTTAATAACTAGTCAATTTACTGAGAAAATAGCTGAAAAGCAAACGCACCGAAAATTTAAGATATTTTCTTGTAATTAAATCCCTCTAAAAATGTCCACAGGTGAAATTTCAAAAAAGTGAGAGACATGCCTGGGGATTTTGACCTTTACAATACTGTCCCAAAAATTTATGCTCAGGCGTCACTTATAACTTGAGTACTGGTGGCGCAAAGTTTACATAGAAATCACAAAAACCTCGAAAACGCAACTACCACCTTAAGAGCGATCGCAGCAATTTAGTTGCCGTAATCGTTCAGCCCATACCCTTGCGTTTATTGGGGATTTTGTGAGGTAACTTAGCTAAAATTTGGTTGCGATGCGACAGCTGCGTTTCCCTACAGTTGCATTATTAGTACAGTTGCTTTATTAGTTTAATAGGTTACCCATTATGTTTAGATTAGGTACCATTTAGTTAATTAATGCTCATTATCGTAAATACTATCTTAGACTTTAATTCATATGACATCATAGTGGTATCAATAAGCTGTTTGAGCTTATTCAGACTCTTCGGTTGTCGTCACGTCAAGGTTGATAGTCTCATTAAAGCCCGGTTCATAGTTGTCCGTAAGGGCTGTCCGAGTCCGTGTCCGTGTCCGTGAGAGTAGTTTGATTCACAGTTGTCCGGATGTCCGTAAGAAATTGTCCGTGAGTGTCCGTAAGGGCTGTCCGGATGTCCGGAAGGTAAGTTGAATTCAGTTCAACTTTTGTCCGTGTCCGTAAGGAATTAGCCAATCAGATTGTAGCCTTTATATTCACGTGTACGTGCGTGCACATAAAATTCCTCCGCGCATAGTAAAATAATGTGAAATTTGTCGTAATTTCAGCTAAACAGATTGCTTTTTATGAGTACATACTTACTTACTTACTTTTTATGAACGTTTTTATTGATTTTTTAAAACTTGCGTTCACACACTCGTCTGCTGCACAGCAAAGATGTTGGTGTTATTTTATATGCATACACATTGTCCGTAGAGTGTCCGTAGCAGTATAATTAATGCTGCTGACGGACACGGACAGGGACAAATGCACATTGTCCGTAGAGTGTCCGTAGCAGTATGAATTAATGCTGCTGACGGACACGGACAGGGACAAATGTGACGGACAACCTTCCGGACACGGACAACTACGGACAGTTCCGCACTACTATGAACTAGGCTTAAAGGTAAAACTGTCAGATAGCTGCTTCGTCGGCCAGAATCCTATTGGAGAAGCTTACTCATTTAAATTTGCATTTTGCAATATATTTTTTGGTTGCAGGTAGGTTTTTAGTTGTTTGTTATGAATTAACTGTATTTTTTGTGTTTTCAGAAAGCAATGGTTTTATCGTCACAGACTAAATATCGCAAGGAATTCAGTAATACTCTGACGCAATGCTTTCCGCAGTGTGGAGGTGTCATTGACAACGATATTGGTCAGGTATAATATTATTGTTATTCGTATACTCAATTAGAGTCACATTGTTAGTAATACTGCTAAAATATTATGTGCAGCAAAATAACAGCGTTCGTTTTGAAGACTAGTAGTAAACGGATGTGTAACCTGATTAATATGTACTTAGATCATTATTGTTTGAACTTTTCCTTTGCCACAATGCGCCCGCAGGTACTGGAAACTTACAGTGGCTATATAACGAAACAAATTCGGTGTTAGCTTCTTGGCATAATTTTTTGGTATCACAGCCACAAGGCTGACTAAATTTAGCAGCTAAAATAAACTAAATTCAGAAATATATTTTGTAACTGAGTAACTAACATAGTAACACAGACTGTTGTCCTTTATGCCAGTATTTAGTATATTTTTCCTGAAACAATCTGTTTTTTTTTCCTGCAATTTCCACAACTTTTAAACCCCCAACTTAACCCAACCCCCAAAACCCCCTAATACAAAAACCAAAAAACACAACACATTAATATCAATAAAACCATTATTTCGCCTTGCTGTTTCAGTCTAAACCTGTCAATTCCGCTGTGAGTGATAATTCCGTTTCCTCATTCCGTCTGCAGTCCCCTCCAGCCCGTCGCAGTCTACCCACGGACCCCCCTGGTTCCCTGTCTGCCCCCCGCAAACCAGCCCCCCGCAACTCGACCCGCCGCCTGCCCCACCACTCCAAACGCCTGCCGTGTCACCAGTGTCGTGCGTCCATTCATAAACGTGAACAAATTGAACACGTCTGGAAGCATCTGAACAAAATGGGCGTAGAGTCGTACAGATGTGCCCAGTGTCAACAGACGTTCACATTTACGGAAAGCCTACGACGGCATATCAAAACGAAGCATCCGGTTGGTTGGTTTTGTTGGCATGTGAATGCTGTGCCAGCTTTTCGGGCTTTGGTACAAGAAAAAGCCAGGTTTTCATTGAGTTATCTTTATCGACCTGCTAAACACCCCATAGATTGATATTGCAAAAGAAAATTTGACTTTACATAAAAATGTTCTGTTTTTTCTTTTAATGAACAATTGAATGAATGAATTTAAACTAGTGATAATTATTTCTCTACATTCTGCGCCAAAAATTTCTGCTCTACTTTCAGTCGCAACTTGAGTTCTCTGCACAAGTCTATACCACTTTAGTACAGTAGTTATTATGACAACGCGCAATTTTAGGTAGCTGATTCGTTAATATTTACCTTAGTTTTGATTTCGAGATTGCACTATTATGTAGTGTTTTGACAGCACTGTGCCCGCGCCCGTTTGATCAAATTTTCAGGGGTTTTTTTATAAATTTTTCAAATTTTATTGTCAAATTTTCAGGGTTTTCAGAGATAGAGTAGTTTATGATTAATAAATTTAACTAGTGCTGTTTTGGCCTTATGCTACCCATTTTGTAAATAGACGTTGAACAGGGCGGGGAAGGGGATTCTACGTTTCATAGTTTTAGGTTTATTACCTAACACTATGTTTTATTTTGACTAAAAACTAAATGATCTAGGTGCAAACGTTTTGAAACTATCCCACTGTTAGTCTACAGCAAATGCCGTTGGTCACAATTGCAGGATTTGCAGAAATATGCAGCAGACCACTGGCAGTCGCCTTCGCACATGAAACTGCATACGAATCTTTTATTCATCTTTTCCATTCATTTTTTCAGGAGTTATCACAAAAAGAGCAAGAAAAAAGTGGCCTGAATTGCACGTTGGAGACGAAGGCTAAATTTCGAGAAATGCGACACCGCTGTTTCCCAGGAACTGTGGAAATCTCGCCAGCACTCAATTTGACCGATCCACTTCCGAGATCTTCTCCAGTCGCTTCTCCGAAAATGGCTATTCCAACCAGCGGCCCCAGATTAGTCCGCAATCGGCTGAAACCCAGACGCCATCCCGGAGCCGCCGCTGCCGGCTCCGGGAACACCCGCGCCCATCTGTGCCGGCCCTGCAACAAAATGGTGGTGGGCAAGGACTCTCATGTTTGGACCCATATGCTGCACCAGGGATTCAGACATTTCAAATGCCCTGCCTGCGAATATAGCAATAATTCTTGGACCTCTACTAATACTCATATACGATCGGCCCATGTGTGTTTTTTGCTTTGCTATAAATTTGTCTGGGTTTAGTTTATTTATGGTTAGGTTGGCAGACATTCATAATGTGATAGTGTGATGTCAAGTAATCGGCAGTATATACATAGTTTTGATAATGTTGCTAGTTGTGGTTTCAGTATTTATATGCCCAGTGTCTTTTCATTCCATTCGCCAAAATAAAATTCAGCATCAAGTGTATATACAACTCAGCGTAGCATTTAGTGTATGCTTTTCTGTTACTTTTATATTCTTACGGGACAAACATAACGGTTGCTTTTAGTGGACCAACATTAAACATACAGTCCTTAATCCAGATGGAAGTATTGTTGTTGCTGTGCTTTTGTGCTTACATTTTGCTGTGAACTTTTTCTGTATTTCAGGGTCACTCTTCGGCACTGCGTGTGTTGTCGCTGTTCAGCAAACATCGCGATCATTACGCGAAGCAGTTGCAGAAATGTTTCGGCGATCCGCTCCCCACCTCCGAGCCTGCACCAGTGCAAAAAGTAATCTCTTTTTGGCTTATAAAGTAGTAGGCTTCACGTCTGCGGTCACCTGGTGAATTGCGTTTGTTCGCTAGACACTTGTAACGTGTTTAGCAGTATTCGCTAATATTCTGACATGAGAACTTCAAGTTGGATTGGAGGGAGTGTGGAAGCAGACGTAAACTTGCCTTGCCTTGCCTTGCCTTGCTTCTTCAGCAGCACGGTGTCGTCCACCATAGCCCCGAACGTCAGATACGTCCGGACCGCCTCAGGAATTCCAGGCCCTTTCTTGGTTCCCGATAGTGGATTTGAGGGTGCCCCCTCCATCCCCGAACACCTCGTTTCGAAGTGTGTCTGTGGCTGGGCAGGCTAGAAAGAGATGTTCTATGTTCTCCTCTTCCTCGTCGCAGTATGGGCAAAGCGGACTGTCCGCCTTTTGGATTTAGAACAAGTACTGACGAAGTAATGGGGACTTGCCGGTTCTTAGTTGGGCCATAATGACCCCTTCTTCTCTCGTCAGCCCGACTCTGTCCGCCAGAGGTGGGGGTGAGCCGTTTGTTATTGCATACTGTAAACTTCGCCTCCGGTTGCTCTGCCACTCTTGCTGGACGTGGCGTTTGATTGCCATTCGTGCGGTGTCCAGATCGAGTGGGACGAGGTCCTGGACGGCGTTGCTACCTTCTGCCGCTAACCTGTCTGCTACTTCGTTGCCTTGCACGCCGCAGTGCGAGGGGACCCATTGGAATACGAGCTTGACTCCGTGATCTTGGCTTAGTGAGCGCAGCGTGAGCCATACCTGGTCTAGGGTAGCAGACTGCTTCCCCACCGGACCTGCCATTAGCCTTTGTATGGTGCTTTTCGAGTCGCTGAGCACAATTGCTCTCCTGTGTCTCCAGCCGCCTGCGCTGGCTTGAGATACCAGCCACGCCAGTGCATGATGAATTGCCAAGAGCTCCGCCCGAAAACTTGAACAGAACTTTCCAGATGGGTAGCGCAACTTGACCGGTGGTGTAGCTAGAGGCCCCGTACATAGGATTCCGCTGCCCCCGTCGTATATTCCTTCTTTGGCTGAACCGTCTGTCCACACATATACATCAGCCGGTGGGAGCGATGCAAGTGTATCTAGAGCCACTGTCCGTTTCCTTTCTGGGCTGTCTTCTTTGGATACATGGTCGGCGAGGTCTGAGAGGCAGAGTATAGCTGCCTTGGCTCGACCAACCTCCCAGGGTGCGATGGCCGGGAGTGGGACCATATGTTCACGCCGCTGACTGTGTAGCCCAGTGTGTCTGATGGTCTTCAGTGCTGTTGTCCTCCATGAGCCGAGAGATTTTAATCTGGTGCCCGGTTTCCCTTCCGTGGCGCGCTGGGCTTCCAGCGAGTGTTGCTTCCTTTTGCTTTTTTCGTATGAAATAGCCGCAAGTTCGTCTCGTCTGCTGCTAAACGGGATCAGGTTTGCTTCAGCTAAAAGATCTTCAACCGGGGTGGTGCTTCTGGTACAGCCACTGATGGTGCGGGCTGCCGCCCTTTGTTGAATTTCCAGGGTTTCAAGGTTAGACTTGTGAGCGTACGGAAGCCAAGCTCCCGCACAGTAGTCCACTAGAGAGCGTAGGTAGGCTAGGTATACTTGTCGAAGCGTGCTCTGTGCGCATCCCCACCGCTTACCACAAAGCGAGTTCATGACCTGTCTACGTCTCTGTCGCTTGTCTGCCAGGCTTAAAATATGCTGTTTGAAACTGAGGCGCCTGTCAAACCTGATTCCAAGAAACGTCGGATTAGGATTGAATTTCAGGGTCTTGCCGCGTACCTGGATCTGCGGTTCGTGCCGGGCTTGAGAGTTGTCCAGCGAGAAGAGTGTCGACTCCGTTTTCTCGAGTGAGACGGTCATCTTCCATTTGTCGGCCCAGCTCATGATAGTTTCAAGGGCAGCCTCTGCTTGGGCCTCCGCTGTAGCCAATGACTCGTTCTGTGTCCATAATGCTAGATCATCTGCGAAGAGGCTAAGGGATATGTCCGGTCCTAATTGTTCCTGCAGGTCATTGATCATGATCAGGAACAAAGTGGGCGATAGGACACTGCCCTGGGGCAGTCCATCCCGAAACACCCTGTACTCACTCACTGAGTCATTGACTTTGGTTCTGCCTAATCTATCCGACAGGAACTGTTTCAGCCAGGCTATGAGACAGGTGGGTGCCCAAGTTGTGGCAGTTTCCACAGCAGACCAGTTTTCCACACTGTGTCATAAGCGCGGGCGAAGTCAATGAGTATAAGTACAGTGCGCTTTTTTTGCTGGAGGCTATCTTCTATCTCCTTTGTGATTCTTAGCATTTGGTCCTCTGTGCTTCTGTTGCTCCTGAAGCCCGCTTGCAGGTCGGTCAGATGGTTGCTCGATTCAAGCCAGTAGTACAGTCGGGCCTGGACCAGTCGTTCCATTAATTTGCCAATGCAACTCAGTAGGGATATTGGCCTGTATGAGCCGACCAGCTGGGGTGGTTTTCCGTGTTTGCGGAGTGGTATTATGTCCGCACGGCGCCATTATGAGCTTGGGACCTTGCCTTCGCTCCAGGAGCGATTAGCCAAATTCAGCAGTGCGGTTTTGGCCATGGGGCTGAGCTTTTTCAGCAGCTCGTTGGTCACTTGATCTGAGCCAGGGCTCTTTCTGTCCTGAGTTTTGCTGAGAGCACTTTCAAGCTCTTCCTCTGTGAAATTGCAGCATATCTCCGTTCTTGCCCCAGCACACGCACAGGGTTCGCGTAGTCGATCACTAAGTTGGTGCTTTGTCTTTCGTAAATTAAACGTAAACGTGTAAGTCTTTCGTACGTAAACTAGAACTCTTGATGAAGCATCTTGTTTTATTTTTGGGTGATACTATTTTTTAATTCCAAATTACATTCTGAGGTCTAAAGTTGTAAAAGTCGAAGCAGCTGTTAAGCCTATTGTATGAAAATATTGGAGCGTGTTTGAACTTATAGTAAGTAGTGAAAATTGTCTTTCTGTTTGGATATCTGACGCGCTAGCGTGCTTATTTTAGATTACCGGTCATAACCGCCGTACCATTCGTCCGCCAGCGAAACTGGTTCGGGTGCCATCACAGTCTCCCATGGTGCCGCAGCCGGCCCTAACAAGCAATAATTCCAATCGCTCTAATGCTGCTGATGAATCAACTGAATTTGTGACTGAACCGATGTGCGTAGATGATAGTGAACTTATTATGAATGACACTGCTGCAGCGGCGACAGCTAGTGACGAGGTAAAGCAGGACAGCTGTTGCCTGCTGTGTGGGCAACAGGTGAGCCCGGTGCGCCGTATCCGGACCTATCATGTGTGGAAACATTTACACGGTGACGGGATCTACCAATATGAGTGCCGCATTTGTCGGTGTCGCTTTTTCCTGCACAATGCCGCTTGTCGACATCTGACACGGCTGCATGAGGTGTGTGGTCTATGATTTATGTTTTTTATGTGGGCTCAATAGTTTTGTGGTCTATGATTTATGTTTTTTATGAGGGCTCAATAGTTTATCACTATAATATTGGATTGCATACAATACTGTGTACGCACATCAAGGCCGGTGTGCACTAGTTATACTAAAACTCCAATGGCAGCGTAACTAAAAAAACTGCAAGCAAACAGCTTTTGGATTTGGTTTTGGAACCGCTTCTGAGTCAATTCGCTTGAAGCAAATCGTTAACGGCTCTGGGAACCCGTAAAAATTTGACACACGTTGAAATGGACGTCACAATTATCCTGTATTGCTTTTGAGGTTTCATTTGCATCTGCATTTTTATTATTCTTTGTGGTTTTCGGTGTTTCGTTATTAATACTCTTGTGACACTGTATATAGCCAGGTTTTATTTATTTTGGCGTATTATATTGCTGTGGAAGCAAAAATAGGAAACGATTTGGTGCTAACTAACTGACGTATGGAATTAAAGCTTTCACAAGTAGTTTTAAGAATGGAAGGACCAGCAACTTGCAACTGCTCATTCTAAACTAAACTAAAGCAGTTTCGTCTTTTAACACGAAACAGTAATAGGCACAAGGCTGAATGTCAGCTGGCTAAATCAAATTTTTGTGTTAAGCGGAGTTGGAGTAACAGTATTTATTTTTTTAGCCGTTTCGCTGTCTGTTTTTATCGTGTTTGTTAGTTTTCGTGGAGTATATTATAATGTTTTTTATTTTCTGTTCAGGGCTCCTGTTCAACCAAAGACTTAATCAATCTGCGGGGCCGGTATCGCCACGAGTACATCAGCAAGTGGACTGCCTGCTACGGTACACCGCCAGAAACTGCTTATGAAAAGATTGCCGCTGAAGCCGACATTCAGGCTGATGAAGACAATGACCGTTTCGACGTAAGGCTTATTTCAAATCGATGAGCTACGTTTTTTGTACTGGATGACACAATTATTGTAATGGTATATAGACCATTATTGTTGATGTCTCAAATTTTAAAAGTAAAGTTTTTTGTAGATAACATCAACATTTTTCCAATTTTTTAAATCAAAATAATCAGAAAACATACAGCATTGTCCTGATAAATTCCAACTATTTGTTAGTCTTGATGCGTCATAGTAAATTTAAAATTTAAAATTTAATTTTTTGTGCACGTACCCGGAAGCTATAACAGTTTTATACATACTTTCCACATCTGACGGTTCATGAGCCAAGTCGTTTTGCACGATTGTATTTTATTGCTTTATGATGAATAATTGCTGGATTATGACTTATTGAAAAAAATAATCGGGCTAGTTTTGCTAATTATGAAAACTAATTCACTCAAGTTTTTCTTTTTTTCAGGAATCTGATTTCATTGATTTGGAAGCAGAAGAGGAAGCGGAAGCGGAGGGTGATATATCGAATCATTCAGACGAATTGTCCAGTCCCAATGATCTGGTCAAACCGTTGGTGGATTTAGCTCAACCACAGCCACTTGATGAGCCAAATAACAATGCCAATGCTAAGCTGCATTCAAATAACAGTGACGTACTGATTGGGAAGCAACAAACTCAGCCTACAGATCAAGATGTTGTGGCCTGCAAGATTTGCCAAGAGCAGCTTGCCAGCGCTAGTGATGGCTGGACGCATTTGGAAAGACATTTTGATGTGAAATCGATCGAGAATCACATTTCGGGGACTGCTAGTGCGGCGGGGACGATTTTAAAGTGTTTCCAGGAAAGCTGTGATTTTACTAGCTCAAGCCTGAGCGAGCTCAAAGAGCACATTCAAAGTGAACATATTATTTTGCGTGCCGGAGGTCTGAATGGAGTGGGAGAAGCCCAGAATCCGATTGAACAGTTGCAGCAGTTCATGTATCAACAATGTTTTTGAGTTGTTTTTGTTCTGTTTTAGTACATTGCGTTGTTACAGATTATGATATTTTAAGTGCAAGAAGGCTTCTTTTAGTCTTTGTTAGCGTGAGAAAAAAGAAGAATCTTAATATGAATTTGAATTATTTGTAGTTGACAGCACATACTGGATTCATTATTTTTGTTTCAAAAAATCGGGCAATAATATTTCTTTTTTGAGTATAAAAAATGCTTTTTGGATTACGAAACTTTTGATGCTTTAACCATCGTATCGGAATAGCTGCGCTTCGCTAAACATTTGCACCCAAATTTTCGTCATCAGAGATTTTACCATCAGGATAAAACGGGTAGATTGAAAGATGTCAAAAGTGAGATACATGTATCATAAAGTGCAAAATCCGAAATCATATTTAGCGGATCAGATTTAACTCTTGTGAGGAAACGTCCACTTTATTGGAAGTTTCACCATAAAATTGGCAGATTTATCACAGTTGGAAGCATGTTTATGTTGCCATTGGTATTAACCGAATAACTAAGTTACCGAAATAGAAGTGATCCGCTAAATGGAATTTCAACCCACAGGCAAAGTGCCAACTGTCAGGTATGTGTTCCGTTTTCTGGGTACTTTTTTACCTGTTCTTATATTATGCTTGTTATTACTGTATATTCTTGATATGGTCAATTTTCTCAAAATAAATTATGTATTAGCGCAAATTCTTAGGATACTTCGTTCGTCTTCCCTTGTATGAGTGTGATTGTGAACATATTTATTTTGAAAGTTTATTGAATTATTTTAAAATGATATGTAACCGACTTTTCTTGATGATCAGTTACATTCTTAAGAGTCTTAATATAATCTTAATACCTAATCTTATACTATTATAGTAAGCACAAAAATCATATCTTGACGACATTTCATTCAACTGTCAAAATTTAAGGTTTTTCTTGTTATTGAGACAATTACTCTTTTTATGAAATTAATTACTGAAAATCTGGGCCCGATTTATCGAAACATCAAATGTTCGTTGTTGAAAATGTTCGTCGTTGAAAAAGCAAATGTTCGTCGTTGAAAAACAAATGTTCGTCGTTGAAATTGTTCGTCGTTGAAAAATTTTTCAACGACGAGCTTTGGTTTTTTAGAACATTATTATGTTCTAAAAGACAAAAGCTCGTCGTTGAAAAAATTTTCAACGACGAACATTTGTTTTTCAACGGCGAACATTGTTTTTCAACGACGAACATTTGTTTTTTCAACGACGAGCGTTTTCAACGACGAACATTTGCTTTTCAACGACGAACATTTGTTTTTCAACGACGAACATTTGTTTTTCAACGACGAACATTTGTCCTATAATTACGTGTTATGTTTGTCGTTGAAAATGTTTCGATCAATCCAAAATTTTCAACGACGAACATTTTGCTTCGATAAATCGGGCCCTGGTAGGATAGCAATCTTGTGTACATATTTAGCTATTAACGTAAATAGCTGTTGTTTCCACCACTTGGATGTTATGAAGGCTTTTATCGGCACAATACTTGTTTTATTAACAACATATTAATTGTTTTTTAGTGTTTATAATCAGTTTTATTCCTTCATTATATTGTTTTGCATTGCTATTTTGAAACATTATTAGTATGTACTTAGTAGCAAGCCACTCGTACTTAGATTTTTAAAAATTGAGCACGTGACAAAGGAAGTAGATGCATTAATTACTTTTATCACATTGTGGAAGCTGCTATGTTGGCAGCAGTAACAGTGTTACACCATTGAAAAGATTCACACTCTTTTGGACACAGACTTTAGAACTTCGAATCAACTGAAAGAACTTCAGCATTTAATTAGAAGCACAAGATGTTTTGTTTTTTTGGAATATCGACCGTGTATGAAAGATAACGTGTGAATACTTAGGTGCATACAGTGTATATGTATCGTGTTGTACTTCCAAATTCATTACATTTTTGATGGTCTGCACTTTAGTGACTACAACCTTTGTACTTTGCACAGAAAACGGTTCTATTGTTATGTTACGTTTTTGATCAACTTTTTGCTTGTAATCTGTATATTATACATTGTTTTACGTGAAAGTTTTCGAGACGGAATTTTAGAACGGTCGGAATGATTCTTTTGACTTTTTTGCTGAATATGCGGAAATCCTTACAAATTTTGATTGAAATTTAAGATCTGCTAGTACTGAATTTCAATTAGAAAAAGCTTACTTTTATATTGCCAGCTTATTATGTCTTGCCAATAAGAAAATATTTTTATCGTAGCAGAAAAGGCTTGTTCAATTATTATATATTTTCCTTGTTTTTAAATTTTGAAATTTGTTTATTTGTTACCTGTAAACGTGTGATTGTTCCGAGTTGACGTTTTTTAGTTAATTTGACGTGATGCCATGATGGGTGCCAGTGAAAAAAGCAATTAGTTTGCTGAGTCAAAGTACAAGTGTAATGTTGAGCGCTTGTTTACAACCCTGTGTTTATTTAGCCGACAAAATTACGAAAATTACGCCACAATGCCACATGCTGTTCTTACGCATTATTGCTAGTATCCTAATATGTGCTCTTGGTAATATTGATCTCTCGTAATTCTGCCCGCTCAATAGATAGTTGGAAGCCAAAGTGTGCGCCATGTCTCAGTATGGAGAGGTGCATCTGGGATTTTTCGAAATTTTAAGGACTGGTGATTGTTGCGATGTTTAAGAATCATAAACTGGTAAAAACGTGAACAAAATCCAGTTAACGAAAACGTGAAATTTTGTGCAAAATTTTGGTATTTTTGCAATTCCTTTGCTTTTTACACATTTTTGGTTGAAGAATTTTACAGCCATCATTGCAACTGTTGAGTTTTAAGCATACGTTACCACTGAGATCTTTTCAGGGTCTTGTACCGACATATTGACTGCCCTAATGCGCTTTAGTCAGAGTGTCAGACAAAAATTACCGTGTTTTACCGACAAAATTAACCAAACACCGTGTTTGTGCTTAAAAATTAACAATTTGGAGAAAATTTGGCCTGAATTTAGGTAAAACACGTCTAAATTTGATACAAATGTCCATATTTAAGAAGCGATTTCATAAAAATTTTGCTTGCCCTTGTATCTGGCTCTAATTTGGCTTGCTAGACCCCTTTTGACCAACTCCGTGACTGTAGTTTTAAGGCACAATTTGGTATTCTCAGCAACTAGGAGAGAGGGGGCCTGTGTTGTTTGTACTATTATCTGAGACGGTGGGGGTCTTGTCACAAAACCTCAAATCTGTGGCGGAGGCTTACCCCTCCATGTATATACATCTGTTGCTATAAAAATTCAAAGGTGCATCATTGAGTACCTAGCAATAGTTTGAACCCATCATACCAACCGTTCTTTGCGATAGTTTTAGAAGTTGAATATATACCAGTCTCATGAGTACCAGAAAGTCTTGCATAGGATTAGATGTCTCATATCGTAAAGTGATTAGTACATAACCCGTTTCTTTGAGACTGCCGTAACTTCTTGTGACTGATTATAAAGTACATATATTTTTTGTTCATGTATTACTTCTGTAAATTTTTATTTTGTTCTCATAATCCTAGTCTAACTAGGAAACTTTTGTTAAGCTCAACTTTACACCACTTTTTCATCATGATACAAAATAGATGGGTTGTTGTTTAAAAGTGTATAATGACCAATGGGTATTATATGTTAGTCTTGAACAACCTTCAGTCTCAATTGAACAACAAGTAACGGGATTGTGAATTTCAGATTTTAATGAACTACATCAAATTATCAGTTATGTATTTATTTTTCAACTTCCTAAACGATAGCCAATAAAGCGTAAAAGCAGATGGTATTCAACATAATATAAAATTTTATCTTGTTCCTGTCGAGTCTTCTGATGGTAATTACTGTTATACTGTCTGTACTATTAATAGTACTATATAATACGGCTGGGATTCACAAAAGGGATTCAGATTTAAGCTTGGTCGAAAACGTTCTTTTCGAATGAAAAAGAACATCGTAGTGAAACATGTCTATGTGTATTTCTTGTAATAACGTGTTCGACTTGACTGGGTTTAAGCGCGCTTTGTGAATCTCACCCTGTGTATTTTCGTCATGACTGCGAAAATGTTAATTTTACCATGTTCAGTAAAATAAAAATATTTTTATTTCAAAAATTTCCTATATACCAGAAGTGGAACCGCACGTCTCGGGAACTTGGTCGGTCCAGCCCCTTTGTATTACCGAGTTTGAGGTAAACTTTTTCACCATTGACACTTGATAGATTGCTGAAATTCTCAATTTGTTGCTATGTTTTGTTGCAAAAATTTAAAAATCTATTTTTTCAACGAAAATTAGGAAAAATTTTTGGAAACTCGTCGATGAACCGGTTCCTATTCCGCAACTGTTTGACAAATAGACAATTCAGGTTCAGCCTATTAGCAAGTCTACATAATAGTGTCTCCCTCTCTGCAAGAAGAGAGACACTCCAGCTTTAATGAGTTGTTAACTTTTTATCACTATCTTATTGCTTATCAATGCATCAGCATCTTGTAAACTGTGTTAGGCTTGCTATTAGTGCTATTCGAGTCGCAATATCCACATCTATGCATTTGTGAACCATTGCCCAGAAAACTAACGTTTACACTTGCATTGATGATGGATACTGCAGAGACCCTGTACAACTATATACTAGACTAAATGCTCAAGTTGATCAGTTCATTAGCAAAATTTCATTCATGCATACGACGATATCCATTGACTGACTGCTAAGCAGAATCTTTCGTTCCTGAAAATAGAAACATTGGCTATAAATTGAGTAGGTAGTGTCACGTACTGTTTTGGTGGTGGTTTTTGGCACTGTACATAGGTATGGTCTTGGTGCCATATATATATATATATATATATATATATGTAGATACATGCGTGCACGTAATACCAAAAGTAGGTACAAACTCTATAGAAGAGTGAGAAACTCCGACGGTGGAATGCATAAAGGCAAGAGTACATACATAATAGCGTCTCACTCTATATAGAAGAAGAGTGAGGCACTCTCCAGCCTGGCCTGTGTTCTAGCACAGGCTGATGCGCTGGTCGTTTTCAGGCTACATGTTGACATTCTGTGCAACATGTGGCTGGCCAATCAGCGCGTAGATTCTCTGCGTAACACACTTTAGTATATAATCGTTGATGCGTTGATAAGCATTAAGATAGGGATAAAAGCTTAATAACTCATTATTTATTTATAGTCTGCTTGTACAAACATTAAAAAGGTTTGCAAATACCTTTAGGGATATTTTGGCAAACTTTCAGCGAAATTGATTGAGAAACTTTCTAGATATAAACTTTTCTGAAATTCTGAAAAATTTCTCAATTTCGCTGAAAGTTTGCCAAAATATCCCCAAAGTTATTTGCAAACCTTGTTTAATGCTTTTGCAAGCAGACTATAAATGAATAATGAGTTATTATCCTTTTATACCTATCCCGTTTTATGATTGGAGCACGTGCACAGGCGTCTGTCCGTCAGGGAATAGGAGCTCGCTTCTGATTGACCAGTCACATGTTGCACAAAATGTCAACATTAGCTTGAAAATGACCAGCGCATCTGCCTGTGCTAGAACACAGGCAGGTGGAGAGTGTGTCACTCTTCTTCTAAAAGAGTGAGACACCTATTATGTACTCTTAATAAAGGCAGTCTTAGCGTAGTCATGCTAAACGCAGTCTAAGGCCAGCGTTTTAAACTGCAATAGGCTACGTGTAAAATTTTGCGTTACAATGTTCTAAATGACTGAAATGGAACGCCTTAGACTGGTTTTAACATTAAACTGGCTCACCCCTAGTATCACCGACATATATACATGGAAACACCAGTACTACCGCCATGGGAGGTGTGTTACAGGAGTAGAAAGCAAGAGTATATAATAGGGATAAGTATGACACTTCCCTTATCTAACTAATCGGCCGGAACGATGCTCCGACCGAAATAGCTCTTTTACGCTTTGATTTCTGGGTGGGATACCCACCCCCTGGATTCAAGACATGTCTTAATTCCAGGGGGGACCCCCCTCAAATCAGGAATGTGTCAGGGGTTCGAGTAGATATAGCGCTGATTTCTTCACTGACCTCTACGGTCTTCTCTGTCTCCACTTTTTCCGGTCCGGATGCTTCCTCGCGCACTCTTTGTCTTTTCTCCATTTTTCTTCGGTGTATCTTTTCCAGAACCGCCACTATCTTCCCCTGAATCAACCCTCGCTGACTCCACGTCACTGGATTTTGTCTACAAAATTTTTAGCTGTAGGCTAAGTAATATTAATATGTAATCCTACAGTCACCTAGCACGATGAGGGTCAAAGTAGGATTTTTTTACATTTGCCATTGGCAACTGCTTTGGTAAGTCAGTTTTAGCAGGACAAGATCTTGATTGAGTAAAAGCCCGAGTATCTCGCACTTTTTCTTGAGTCAAACAGTGACTGTGATCTGAGTAAGTAAAGTGTTAGAAAGCGAAGTCTTCACTTACTCGTCGTCTATTTTTACTGTCCTTGGTAGCGCGTTTGCTTGACCTGGAGCTCTTAGACTTATCATTTGATTTCTGTCGTTCTTTGGCTGGTTTTTTCGGGACATCTGATCCGGAGGCGTCGCCACTTTTTTCTGCATAAAAAATATCTGGCGTTTATATTTCCACGGAATCAAAAAAATGCGGCCAAGTTTTTTATTCCTGTTGGGCCACAGCCCAACAGGTCTTTAATTTTGATTCTGGTATCTTTAACACAGTTCTAGCGCTAAAGTGTTTATGTGCGGAGTGTGTTTTACACATCTTCTATCGTAACTGTGCATACTGTCACACTAAAATGCCTTGTAGTTTCACTGTGTTGTTGAGATCGGGGCTGTTGCTGAGAAGTAATTAGAAATGCAAAAGACTGCCAAAAAGTGATCAGCTTAGAATCGAACCTACGGCCCATGGTTAGGAATCTATCAAACTAACCACTCGACCACACAGATCAGCAGAGTCCCGAGACTTCACTAAAGTTACATATATACTTAATAGGATATTAATAGGATATAAATTATCCTAAGCAAATTGATAACAATAAATATAATACCGTATTTCCTCGAATAAAGCCCCGGGGGTTTTATTGTTTCGTGAAGGTCCAAACGGGGGCTTTAATCAAGGCGGGGGCTTTATTCAAGGCAGGGGCTTTATTTTTTCGTGAAGGTCCAAACGGGGATTTTATTCAAGGCGGGGGCTTTATTTCTTAATTAAGTTTTGCTGACGAGATAAGCCCAGTTGCTCTAACCATTTGTAACAATTACCTGCAGCGTATTAAAATCTTACAATTATACATAACAATTATATTGTAACATTTGAAAAATTTGGAATTGTTACAAATGTAAGTCTTGTACTTGAGCAACAGGGCCCAGTCGTAAGGATTGGGTTTCGTTATAGCACAAATGTAAACAAACTGTCAATAAAAAGGTCTCGTTATAGCACACTGAAGACCCATTATAACACAACCGAGTCTCGTTGTAGCACAGTCGAGTCTCGTTATAGCACGACCTAGACCCATTATAGCACAACTAATTCATTTTTAGCAAACTTTTAGTATTTTGCAAAGGAATGTAAGTTTCGTAATATATTCGTACAATTCAATCTTATTGTCAGGGTTGTAAGACAGCATGAGGGAATTCAAACGTTGCTGGCCTTTGACTAGGCTTTAAAAGTAAGAGAATTATTTTTCTTCCCGTCCAAATTACTGTCCAATGCCGTCCATCTCGTTTTCTGCCTATTACTGACAATTCCCGTCTATGTGACCTTTTAAACTCTCGTTGGTCTTTAGTGATTAGACAAAACAAACAAGTCTTAATCGATTGATATGTAAATGGCGCAGAATAGCTAGAAAAATATAGTTCAATTACATTAAAGATAAATATACTGCAATATTTGTAATAACACTAATCTAAAAGTATGCTAAAATAGTATAACAACAAGTTAATTGAGCTTGATATTTGCAGTTATATTTTCTTGCATTTTTACAGCGAAACGTAACTTTTTTACAAGAAACTGTCAATTTAGTGTTCAAAATAGACACATGTAAAGTATCCAGATACTTATCACAGTCAAATTAATTTAAAGACACTTTCAATATTCCAAGCTTTTGATAGACTGGTAACAAGCCGTAAACAACAAAGAACGTACAACTAAATTCTTGTATCCTAGACCTACCCTTGTGCGATAAGTCTTCATTTATTCAACATATCTAGGTTATTCATGTACATAGTTGATGTAGGTACATAATGTCCTGCATACGTGGTCTTCACAATTCACAATTATAAGCCAACCCTGTTGAGACAACAAACAGTTTGCCCCTTTCTGACAAAGGTCTAAAGTTGGTATAGACGGGACTCGGCAGTAATTTGCAAAAAAAGTTTAAGTTGACACCTTGATTTTTTGTTTAAGTTTAAGTTCGCACGTCAATTTTGAATAAGTTAAGTTTATGTTTTGGGGCATACTTTTTTACTTTAAGTTTAAGTATACTTTTTTAAGCCTACCTTTGACCTCAGTGTCCATATTCAGGTGTCAACTAAACATCGTACTTCATAATAATGTGATGATAATGTGACTACAATAAATGTGACGTAATCTCAAAAAGCAAAACGCGGAAGGATAGGATAAATTTTCCAGATAGGCTACAACCCTAAAGCCTTTTTAATTGTTTCCTGGATAGGCTACTAACCTTTCCCAAATAGACTACAACCTTCATCCTTCCTAATCATTTCCCACATAGACTACAAGAGGCAGGGTCAGAACAAAAGGTCAAACTAGACCAGTGGCCATAGGCGCATTAAAGCTCAAAATACAGTAGGTACGTACGTGCAAATTAACACGTATTAACAAGGCACCACGCCTATACCTACATAACTCACGATTTTATGACATCTCACATTTACACGTGGTATTATGACACGTATGACCTCAACTAGTCACTCAGACCACTCACTTTTTCTCTCGTTTGCGTTGCGTATGTAAACTACATATTTCCTGAAATGTGTATATTTCCTAAAGCCGGATGCTTTGTTACTGTCGTCGTCGAAAGAACTATAGCCCGACAAAACAATCATGAGCACAACCAACTGACTATGTAACTCAACTAACTGAGTAAATTCGAATGATGAATGAGCATCTTTATATATTTGCATCGTATCGGTCTTAAGGAATTAAAATTTTAACTTGTTAGGTGGCTACAACGGGCTCTTACCTTGGCATAAGAGCCTCTATTCTAGACAAAGGTGCGTCTATTTTAGACAAAGGACTCTGTATTTTAGATAGAGACCGTTTATTTTAAATAGAAGACCCTCTATACAAGGCAATTAGCCCTCTAAGAGAAAACCCTGTGGAAGCAGGAAACCCAGTTTTCGCAACTCTGAGTGGTAGTTCGCAAATTCCAATTTAGTTTAATCTAACAGGCAGCCAAAGACACGCACAGAGATTAAAACATCATCATCATCATCATCGAATATTAACAGAGATTAAAACATCATCATCATCGAGTATTAACAGAGATTAAAACAACGGAGTTCTGTATAATTATCAAAACATACTTAGATTTTCAAGTTTACTATTGGCACTCTTGGCGATTCATCTTCTGCGAAAGTTTAATTTTTTGGGTCACGTGACCTGGGTCCCACGGGGTCAGGAGGTTACCAAGATGGGCTTGTAAGCACAGTATCACAAGGGGGACCTTACAATATACCTTACTTTATCTATTTATCCACCTAACCTTATAACGACGTCTGTAACACCCTTGAAAATGGTCCCCCTGTTCGTGCTAAAAACAGGAAAAACGAATACAATAGGTGGGATTCACAAAGCGCGTTTAAACGCAGTCTAAGTTAGACTGCGTTTAAACGCAGTCTAAAACGTTGGTCTAAGTTAAACATGATTCACAGAGATTATAAAACATGATTCACACAGTTAAACATGATTCACAAATTCAAGTTAATTACGTAGTTAAAAAGAAAATTTAACAATTAGTAAATAAGATAATTAATTTACCATTTAACATACAATTATATTAATTAAAAATTGACATTAATTGAAACAATTACAACAACACTCTTAAAAATACCTAAAACTTAAGCTATCTTGTTGCAAGCTAAAATAACAAAGATGAAGCAACAACATTAAGCGATAATAACGAGAACAGTTTACAGTTGATATGATTATGCTTAAAACCGAATACCTATTATTATTATTAATTATTACTTTAGTAAGTTTTTGTAATTTTATTTAATCTTTTTATCATTTAGTTAATTAGTAGTTGATTTTCTAAGTTTATGAACTGTTAATAGCAACAAATGAAAAAGTAAACAGTATGTTAAACAATATTTTCTTATTATCAAACTAGATCATCCATATTAAACTGTCATATAAACGTAGACCAGTAGCTAAAAGTAAAATAGATATGATAATACACGATATTATTAACCTTATAATTGAAATAAAGAATTAATTAAAACCATAGAAGTCGAAAAAGTTAGACGGAATACTTAGGTATGAAATACTTAGACGAACCGGTAACTTAGTCAAAAGGCTAATGGATTTTAAATCCAATGCAAGCGCGCGTTTAAACTAAAACGAATGTTTAACTTAGACTGAGCGAGTGAATCAGGAAATAGAACGTAATCAAATTTAGAACACGAGAGAAGCAAAATATTTTTATACGCTGTAGTCATATGCAGACTTAGACTGGGTCTCAAACGTTCTGAGTCCAGCCAGACCGCGTTTAAACGCAAAAAATGACTTAGACTGGGTCTAAGTTAAACGCGCTTTGTGAAATTAATCCAACGGGTCGCAGTCATACAGTGTGGTGGTCGGAAAACCAACAGCGCCTAAATTGTATAGTTATGGACAACAAGCAAAAACAGTTGGCGCCCGGTAATAACTAACCACTAGTCTATATGGCATATGCAAATGCGCGCGCGTAATGTATCACAGCCTGTGTTACGGGGGGCTTTATTCGAGGACGTTTTGATTAAAACCACCGGGGGCTTTGATCAAGGCACGTTTTCCAAACAAGCCCCCAGGGGCTTTATTCAAGGCGGGGCTTTATAATTTCGTGAGGAACTTGACGGGGGCTTTATTCGAGACAGGGGCTTT
>JASANF010018155.1:0-11282 GCA_030248245.1 Trissonchulus sp. WLG1_4
TTAAGGGGATAGTGTCGCGAAAGCAGTCGATTTTGCGCGACTATAAAACTTTTTCAATGAACGATAGGTCATTGTTCTTCATATATTCTAAAAATATTTTTTAAGACAATTATTTTTGCCAAGTTTCAGACAAATTGATAAAGCATACAGTTAGCAGTGAAGTCGCAAAGTCGGAAAAATGACGTTTTGAAAACCTATTCACATTCGATAATTTCGTCACAGTTGAAACACTTTTTGTTTCGATTCTTTGCACAAAGTAAAAGCACATATGCTCTAGTTTATGCACATAAAACTTAGTGCAAATTGCTTGAGTGGTTGTGGAGTAATGCCTGTTTGAACTGTGAAACTGTGCGTAACCTGTAAAGTACTCACAGCAAAAATGATAAATTGTAAAAAATTTAGACACTTATTTTGAAATCAAATGAAAAACGAACCTTCATTTTTCATTTTTCTTATGTGTGGCAAAAAATTGTGCGTCAAAACGTTACATGCAGTCCACAAGCTGGCCAATCTGATATCTGGCTAAATTTTTTGAACTTTTATGTCTTTATTGTGTGATGTCTGGCTCACAAATGGTGATTGGTTAAAAATATTGGTAGATATTGGTAGTCTAGTGTCTGGCAGTATTTATTTGACACCATATGGCATTTTACTAGTTTCTCAGTGAACGTACAATTTCAAAGCAAAAAGTTCTCATTATCTAAAATTCACGTGCTTGCCTGTTCTAGACAACTTGTGTTTTAATATAATTTATTCAGTTTCAGAGGTTAAGAAAAAATTAAAAAGTATGCTACTGCTGAAAAACAAACCATCTACTGCAAAAAACTACGTTTAGATCATTAGCTAATGCGTCTAAGCTTGATCAGAGCAGCCACAGATTATGAGCATGTGTTATATACTACTTTTTCCGATGTCAAAATGATAAATTGAACACCGATTCAGACATCACTTCTGACATTAATTATACTCGTTTACCAAAAAAGTATAAATAGTTGGCTACCACGAAGTTGAGAGAAGCTCTAAATAGTCAAGCATATAGAGTCTGTTTCCTTAGACTAGTATTTCCGAAACAGGTGAAAACTTCAGTAATACTTTCCAATCATATTGCGACCCTAGGCCATAGGCACAACGTACAGTACCTACGTAATTAGTATAAAGTATATATTGCCTTTGTGTTCACTTTGCTGCATATTTTTTATTTGGAGGGGCATTATTGAAGTTATATAAATATTTGAAAAATTTTCACGACTTAAGCTTATGTTGGTCAAAATAGTGATTTTTGGCCATTTTGTATACATATCATATGCAGCACGTTTTTGTATTATCTTAACCCAAAACTTTCTTAGGCACGCATTTAATAATTTTACAACAACATTTTGTACTTAGACGTAACTAACAAAATTCATTTTATCGTGTATGTCTTCTGTGTGAACGTGTATATAAATGTTTTTAATCCAGTAATCTGACCAAGTAAATAGTTTGTGACTTTTTATGTTTCCTATTTTCATTTTTACTTTTAGATTATTTATTTCACTTTTCCCAGTCATTCCAAACCCAACAACTATCACCGTTCCATACTAACATTATGACCACATAACCTTATCATTTTATTATGTAAACTTATCTTAGTTCTTATTTATTAATTATTATGTTTGGCAAATTGTGTTCTGATGTGGAATCTGGCGACCCTGCTTTGTCCTCCACCAGCTCAAAAGAGTCCAATCTAAGTCGAGACAATGACTCGACTACCAATGGATCGAAAAGTTCGCGAAAAGACGCTGAACAGCCACTGAGCGTCAGACAGCTGTCCTATTTACAGGATGGTGAAACTGGTAAGGATGAACTTGTTCTTCGGGCCTTTCGTAACATCAAGGGTATATAATAGGGAAGAGTGTGACACTCATCCCTATCCCAGCTAATCGGCCTGAACGAAATAGCGGCCGAAATAGCCGTTTTACGCGTTGATTTCAGGGAGGGGTACCACCCTCAAATCAAGAAACCACGGATTTTTTTGCTGGTAGTGTGCTGAAATGAGGGGGGTGACCCCCCCTGAAATCAAGACACTTCCTTGATTTGAGGGGGGTCCCCACCTGGAATCAAGACATGTTTCGATTTGAGGGAGGTACCCCCCCCCCTGAAATCAAGGCTTAAAACGGCTATTTCGGCCGGAGCATCGTTTCGGCCGATTATCTAGGATAGGGAAGAGTGTCAGACTGTTCCCTGTCATGTACTCTTTGTAGCATACCTATATTAACGGGATTAGATTGACTAAACTTCGACCAAAAATTCAAAAATTGCTAGACCTTGAGATAAACGGTGGACTGCACCAAATCGGATTAATGCCCGCTTCACACTGCGGTTTAAGGTGTAACGGTGGGCGGAGGTATAATTTCAGCCAATAGAATGCTTGCCCGCCAAAAAGTATATCTTTAGGCGGGAACATGATAATTTGAATTTAAAACTGTCCATAGGGGGTGTCACGCAAGTTAACATGTTCCAACAGCCAATGCTCGTTCTGTTTTCAGTACAAAAACTTCAAGTACATTTAAACTGTGTATATAAATTACAAATTCGGTATTCAAATATACATATGTACGTATTGTATTAGTGCACTTGCCAGTGTGCTGAGCACTTTTGCAGTAGAATTCGTATTGATGCCCCCTACGCAAAAAATCTTAATACAGTGTGCGTCGCAATAAGGTGACTAGCATACGTGGGCAGCTGGCCAATTCTGGGGGGGTGAGCCAGCCACCGGGGGGGGGGGGGGGGTGCGGAGCAGCTGTCCTTGCCACCGTCCAGCAGTCTGGGGGGGGGTGAAGCACCTGTCTGGGGGGGGGGGAGGTTGCCTTCTGGGGGGGGTGTAAACCCCCCCAAACCCCCCCCACGCCCATGTATGGTGACTAGCCCAGACAATGTGGAGTATGAAAACATTTCACACGGTGACTGGCATTATTGCTGACGCGACGCTACATACTGATTGGTTAGATGCAGAAGCTCCGCCTACAAGTCGCAGCTGATTGGCTGAATCCTTAAACCGTAAGCCGAAAAGTTGAAATTTTTCTACTGCGTTAAACCTTAAACCTTAAACCATTAAGTCCGCTGCACCAGTGAAGATTAGCGCAGTTGGCGCTTAATAATGCCCGCTTCCCACTGCAGGTTTAAGGTTTAAGGTTTATGGTTTAAGGTTTAAGGTTTAAGGTTTAACGTTTCATTCACACTGGCAGTTTAAGGTTTAACGATATTTGAATGTTGTATATTCATTGGCTGGATGCAGAAGCTCCGCCTACACACAGCTCGGAGCTGATTGACAGAATATACAAGCTCCGCCTACAGCTCGTAACTGATTGACTGAATGGAGAAGCTCCGCCTACAGCTCGTAGCTGATTGGCTGAATCCTTAAACCTTAAACCAAAAAGTTGAAATTTTTCAGCATCGTTAAACCTTAAACCTTAAACCTTAAACCTTAAACCTTAAACCTATGCAGTGGGAATGTACAATATGCTCACTTCATGTTCTACGTTAAACCTTAAACCTTTAACCTGCAGTGGGAAGCGGGCATAAGTTTTAGTTGAAAATTGGAGTTTAGCTGCGATTTAGCTGATATTTAACTAAATCGATTTAACTGGAGATTAGCTCCAGCTCAGACTTAAGTTAATCTGATTTGGTGCAGTTCACCGAAAAAGAATCACGCGATTGCGTTACGAAAAGAATGAATTGCAACGATCAAGAGTAATGTACTGAGTAGTCACAAAATTGAGGTTACCAGTTTTTCTCAGGGTCAGACTTTAGATTGACTTCAGTAACTGAACATAACTTGCAAGCAAATGTCAATTATACGGTTTAGTCGTTCTACAAAAGCACAAAGTTTTACAAACATTCATCAATCTTATTTTCAGTTTACTGAAGTTATCTAGTTAATCTACGTAATCCAGTTAACATATTTCATGAAAAGGCCTTTGGTTGCGATTAGGCAGAAATAAGCACTAACCGACAAGAATGAGGTACCGAGTATAGAATTAACAAATCAGAAAGTCAAAAGAAGCTTTGTTATTGATTGATTGATTGGTTTGGTTTGATTTTTGTTATTATAATACGAGTTGGCTAAAGTTCATCCTTTAGTTCAAATACTTTCACAAACAAAGAGGCCTGGCACATCGAAAATTGTTTTCGATACAAAGTTACAGCCTTGTTGCGAACATATATATAAATATATACATGTATGTACACGGGGTCTTAGCCTGGGAAGGGGGGGGGGGTTTGTCGCAGATGTTTCGAAATTTAGGGTGTCTTGTCTTGATATTTGGAGGATTCGAGCTCACGAAAACGTGAAAATACTACCTATTGTACTCAGAATATGAAATTTTTCCAAAACATAGGGATGTTTTTTTGTGAATTTTTTGATTTTTACTCATTTTTGAAGCATTCTATAGCCCCAGTGGCAACTTTTTAGTTTCAATTTATCTTTTTTCTCAGCAGTAATAAGAGGGGCTCGCCCCGATAGGTCAAATCTGATGAGAGGCTTTGTCTTCAAATTTCAAATCTGGGGGCTTGCCCCCCCCGATACCCCTTCATTTACGTCTGCGGTTGCCAGCTCTAGTAATTGCACAGATTACAAGGGATTACGTTATCGAAGCTTTAAAATAGCGATTAAAGTTTAAGGATTAAGTTTTACAAACTTTGTTTACCGTTTAGATTAGCATACAAGTCCTGCATCGTGCACTCAAGTCTGAAAAAAGTTGTACTGAATGTTGTTGTGGAACATTTTTCACTTGTTTGTTAATTTTACGAGGTCTAAAGACCAGTTTACTTTCAAGGTGACCAATTTTGCTAGGAGGGTACTGTCAACGAAACTTATTTTGTTAATGTTTCATAGAACTGACTTCTTCATCGAAACAGTTTTTTTCATTGCAACTCTCTGTTGTGTCAGTTTTTCACTGTTTTTTTCACATATTTGTTACTGCCGATTTTTTGTAATCGAAATGGTCGGAAGTTATATTTATAGAAGAGCACTTGAAACTTTGTAGGCAGTTCGTGTCGCTAAAAACTTAAGCATATAAATGTTTTTGCAGTCATCTGCATGGTACTGTCAAGCTTAAAACTTTTAGTAGCATTTTAATTACAGTATGCGATTATGTAACAAGTAGTAATTTTAGAGTGTAATACCAACTGTAACTTTTTGATATCAAGTACTTTTGTAAACAGCGGCAATCTAGCAAAGCAAGCAAGCATTTAAATTTGTTGTTGTGCGCAAGTTATGTTATTTTTGAATAAATTGAGTAAAATAATATCCCCTGTACTAGTTCGTAGTGTAACGTAGTGAGTTAATCGGTAGATTTCCAATGCAGATTTTAACACGTAAGTCACGGCAAATTTATTATTCGTGTCTAAAACTTTTTTATCATTTTGTGCAATTTTGGCAATTTGTTGCAATCGTTGCAATATTTAGCGATCAATTGCCACTGCATAGCGTAAAATGGAGCATCGATAGATTGAACGTAAGACGAAAATAAAGAAAATGTGTTCAGACTAATAAAAAGAAATAGGTTTGATTCGAACACGTTGGGAAAACTCGTCTCAGCTTAACCTAATCAGACTTAACGTTTTATTTTGCTTCATACGCAGAATTATCTTAGCTGTGTACTTCAGACATATATGTACTTAACCGTATTTTCTGAAGGATTTATCCTTAGTCAAGTATCCGTTATGAAGCGTAGAAACCAATGACGAGGTATGTACATAATTATATGTAGCAAAATAGCGTGAAAAGAGTTCTGTGTTCGTGTTCGTGTTTGCTCAGTGATCGTCCAAAGAATCTTTAATGAACATGATCTTCCCCAGAGGTGGGAGGACGCGGGTCGTGGGTACCCAGCAGTTGAGTTTGGTAGGGCTAGGAAAATTTCAGCCGCTGTCGCCAAAGCGAACTTCTAATTTTCGATGTCTTGGGCTCGAACTGCGATTGAGCAGATGTTACTGTATACGATGTACGATAAAAAGTAACGGGGTACTCACAACTGTACCCTTCGGTATCTTTATGTGAGGCCCCAACCTTCGCCCTAAATTTAATTTAAAAGCATATGCTACACTCACACACAGTATGTAGTTAGGATGCCCTAGTTGTGGAATCATACTCGTAGCCTGGTATGGTTTCAAAACAAGGAAGAGGTGAATCTGTGCTATGCTCGACCACCTTATGGGCAAACATAAAAATAATAAGTATCTTGTTTATTAAACATTTATATCATATGTTGCAACATTATCATATGTTATACATTTTGTATATTACAACACTTAATTTGTGACAGCCGCTGGGATGATTTGTATATACGCTACGGGTTGTTCGCGGGTCAAAAATTCTGACCCGTGTCCATCCCTGGTCATCCTTACGGTCAATGTTGAATAAAGCCCAGTTCATACTTGTCGTTAAGACCTTAGGGTCAGGGACAAAGACAATATTTAGTCAGCTGGTGTGAAGCACAGACACAATCGTCTCGAATAATTTTTAGCGTAAGAATTAGACTGGACGCCAACTTTTTTCGTTTAAAGAATTCGCTCAATGGGCCATGTAGTTGTTTTGGAGCAGCTTAAGGACAAAACGATAGTTACAATTACAAGAACAATGAACCGGGCTTCATACGGACCAATTACCTAGGTCAAGTCAGACGGACAAGCGATTTTCCAGAAGCCTAGTTTTGAACCTTCTCTCTAAGCAGACGTGCGAATCAGGTGGTTATGGGATTAGACCTTTAAATTTGGTTAATTTTTTGCAACCCAGTCAACTCTAAATTTATTTTTCTTTTCTCCAGCCAAGCTTGAGGAGTTTTGAGAGGTGCGTTGTTCAGGGCCGGATAATTGAATTAAGTTCCAGGGAGACAACTTGCATGACAGGGGCCGCGGAAATTTGCTGGTGCTTTAGACAAGGATATGTGGCGGCTAGGGCTGTCTGAAATCATCAGGAGTGCAATACCGACCAAAATTACTTGCTACAGACTCAAAGCGGAGTCGGTCTCACTTGGTTCCGGAGTCAAGTATATAGCTATGTTTATGCTTCGATTCTGGAGTCTAGTGATTCCGACTCCGCTGTGACTCCGGAGTCTGTGGCAAGTAATTTTGGTCGGTGCTGAATATCATGTCATCATTTGTGGACCATTTTTTACTAAACTTTTTAACTAGTTGCCGTTAACATCGATGTCCTTTTACATAGCTCATACATTTTTTACTTATTTGATATTTGCTTCCTGGTATTTGCCAGGTTTACACTAGGGACCATACTAGATCTCAGATTGTTCCCTGATTTCTTACTTCAGGATACAGTTAGTTTGGCTTAGGATACCTACATATTTCTTCTTTTTTTAGTTTTTTAAGTTTCAGCAAGTTTTTTTTATAAATACGTGAGCTTCAAAATTCCATAACTCAAATAATGTTATTTATTAACTCGGCCTTTAGGTGACTTTCAGACATCCAGATGTAAATATAACTCCTACATAAATTTGTTCGAATTTTGTATTTTATATATACATATTTATCTGATCAAAATTTTTTAGACTTAAGTTTCTTACAGAATGCTCTTATGTAATATTGGTCAATGGTCATTAAGAAATTTTAAACACCAAATAGTACAAAGTATTTTTTCAGAAATTAAACATACTATATAACTACAGAAAAACAAAGTTCAAATGAAAAAAATAAATATATTTGCTTCAGTGATGGGAGAAGAACGTTATTTTAACAAAATTTTATTTATTTTCTTAATTCTGACATAGGTCTTAGGCCCGGTTCCCACTGGGCAGAAATAAGAAATAAGAATTAAGAAATAAGAAATAGAAATAAGAAATAATGGGCAGAAATAAGAAATAAGAAACAAGAAATAAAGCCTTATGCGTTCACAGTGCAGAAATAAGAAATAAGCCCATGTCAAGCTGGTATTTGACTGGCTGGAGGTAAATCTAGGCGGGATTTTGAAAGTACGTACGCAGCAGAACGTACGTTCAGAGCGATATTTGAATTGTCCAATCAGCAGAAAGGAAGGCGTGGCTTAGCGTCGCAAGCTCCAACCAACGCTTCTGATTGGCTAACTCCTTATTTCTTATTTCTTAAGTTAAAATGATTTTAACTTCTTATTTTAGAAATAAGGTTTGTTATTTCTAAAATAACAAAAGCTTATTTCTGCAGTGGGAATGCCCTTGTATTTCTGAAATAAGGCCTTATTTCTTATTTCTGGTTACTTATTTCTTATTTCTGTCCAGTGGGAACCGGCCCTTACTCATTCAGTTGACTTTGAGGCTTTAATAGAGTCGTAAATCTCGGTTTCCCACTAGTCAGCTATACAGCTGAAAAAATATTAAAAATGGGGTTTCATTTTTTTCTATCATTATGTTTTTTACAGAGTCAGCTTTCTTTGGCAGTTTCAGCGAAGAAATACTGTATTTTTTTGACAGTTTAAAATGATTATTTGTGCCAGCTGTACGGCACACTGTGAAAATAATACTATGAAAAATACACTATGAAAATCTGTGCACTATTTAGGTGAAATGGAGACTTCTGAAAAAATTCCCAGCCATAAATAAAAACCAAAGGGGGGACCATAGGAAAATTTTTCACAGATTTGAAAAACCGAGACTGGGTACAAACCGAGACTTTTCGACTACCGAAACCGAGACCGAGATTTCCATCCTTACGGCACAGGCTAGTTTTACTGCACGCTCCAGCGTGCATCCTGCTTAGATTTTTTTAACCTATGACCAAATTGCTTTGGCGACACTACCCATTATCTCAGCCCGGTGGTTCACACTCGTCCTTATCCTTGCACCCACAGTTTAACACGGGGGGTCTGGGGGGGGGGGGGGTCCGGGACCCTCCCAGATTTTCGATTTTGGTACAAGGGCAAGTAAAATTAGAGCCACGGTACAAGGGCAAGCAAAATTTTTATAAAAGTTGCTTTTAAATAGGGAATTTTTAACAAATTTAAGCAATTTTGACTAAATTTTGCTCAAAATTTTTAAAAGTTGTCACTTTTTACACCAAAAATAGGTATTTTGGCCACATTTTTAAAAAATTGGCAATGTTTTGCTAAAACACAGTCACTTTTTGTCTGACTTGGTACAAGGGTAGTCAAAATGTCGGTACAGGACGCCCCCAGATTGGACCCCCATGTTAATGTTATGCTTGCACCCATTGTTTTGTCCTTAAGCAATTCTACAAAACCACGTGGCCTAATGAGCCATTTATTGTACATACTAAAAAAGTTGAGGTCAGCTTCAGTTCGTGCATACACAGCAAATCGAGAAAACGATTTTGTCACTGCTTCTCAATGGCTGAACGAAAATTGTCTTTGTCCGTGTCCCTATCTTCTTAAGGACAGACCGTTTAGGCCCGATTCACACTCGCCCTTTATGTCCTTGTCCTTATCATTTTGTCACAAGCAACTCTGAGTGTGGCAACTGCCAGTGGCTAGCGAAACTTTTTCACAACTTGTCACAACTTTTTGTCTTAACGATGTCGACTGTCCCTATGTCCTTAAGAACTAGTATGAAGCGGAACAGACAAGCTGCTCTTTAAGGACAAAGGACACCACAGGACGTTACGGACAAGGACAGCATAAATTGACTTGAGTTTTCACCCTCCTCTGAAAGCTGAGGAGTACAAACTTGATACAAACCGTCGTTAAAGTTTACTTTATGTTTGTATATCCAGTGGAATTTTTTAGAGTTCACTATCCAGCTATCTTGTGATTGGATACAATTTCAGGTCTGTTTGTTTCCTGCTAATGGGCAAACTATCGGAATGCTAACATTAGAGATCCCCTTCTCTGCTATAGATCAATTATTTTCAGATGTAGGACAGGGGGATGCCTCTGAAATGACACTCTGGCACAATTATTCGACGTGAATTTTTTTTAATTTTTTACTTTTACTGCAGCACTTTCTCGTATTGACTGTATACCGTAGCATTAAACCTTTTTATGCAAAAGCACAGTGGATACGGCAACATAACATTTGTAAATATATATATATATATATATATATATATATATATATATATATATATATATATATATATATATATATATATATATATATATATATATATATACTTTTTGGAAGATTTTCACATTTTGATCTTGAAAATATTGAATTGATTGAAGGATTTTGACAGTTTTGCATCTGCAACTTTAAATTCACACGCAATGACTCCACTCAAGTTTCAACAAATAAAATTTTGGTTGGGCCACGTGAGATTTTTTAGTTTTTTAGTTGTCCAAACCCTGTAAATTTGCTGCCCAAAATCTCTGGATCTCAGAAAAATGTGAAAAATAGAGTAAAAATGTGTTTGTATTGAAAATTTAATTATTTCGTTTGTATATTAGCTATTCATAGTTATTGGCGTTCTAAACTAAGGGCCTATTCCTTTACCGGATTAAAGGGTTAATTATAATCGGACTAAAAGGTTTAAAAATTAAGCTTTGAAATGCCGTTCTAAAACCTCCGGATTAAACGGACTTCACTTTTAGCGCGCTGCTTTTTAGTCGGAGTAAACGGACTTAACTAAGCACGCTAATGTTAAGCGTGCATGTTAAATCTGTTTAGTTCAGTGGTAGTTTTGAATGGGGTCAGACTAAAATTAAGCCGCAGACTTATTTTAACTCGTTTAGTCTCTTTAGTCCGATCTGTCCTTCCAAAACCTCGGACTAAAATAAGTCCAGTCCTTTTAATCCGGTAAAGGAATAGGCCCTGAGTGTTAATGGACATAAACTGATTGGTTAAACTGTTATTAATATGGAAGCTGGAAACTAAGCCAAATATAGAAAGCTGCATTTTGGAATTCAGTTGAGCTTCTGATAAAGGTCAGAAAGAAACGATAAACCCGAAAACTAAATGAATTCGTTGTTTTATTACGACCAAAACTGATTAAACCCAGCAATAGATTATTGCAATTAGTAGAAAAAAGTAACTTAAAAGAAACTAGAAAAACTAAAAGTGAAAGCGCTTGACAAACTTAGTTTTTACGGACTTGACCGGTAGAATTATAAACTTATTAGTATATAGTCATTAATCTAATATGAATTAATCAATTAATATTAATTATAGCACGATGCAAAAATGTTAAAAATTATCAATAAACTAACCTGTATTTTGCCAATAGTGGATCAGACATAATTTCACGCAGCAATAGACCGTCAGTCATGTACTAAAAATATTTAAAAATGTAAAAAAAGTCATGTAAAAAAAGTAGAAAGTAGACTTCAGTTAGTCCAATTGGTCAATTATTACCAGTGGCCACCAAAA
>JASANF010018156.1:0-13086 GCA_030248245.1 Trissonchulus sp. WLG1_4
TTGTAATTATTATTATTATTCTCCGGACACTAATTTGAAACAGGTTTTTCTCAGCCCCCCCTGGTCGGATTGGTCCCAAACTTTGGTGGAGGGATCTCTACCATTAGTACTTGCACCCCCCAACTTTATGGACTCGTGGCCCCTCGGGGGCCCGCGTCACGTGACCTTGAAGGGAAAATGGACGAAACCTGTTGGGGTTATGTATCAGCCATTAGTATAAAAGGGTGTAAAAGATGGGTTTCAGATGTCCAATTTTCGAAATTTGGATTTGGACGTCCCTAGGGGTAATTTGGGCCCCGGAAGACGAATCCTAGGTCCATTTTCGTCTAGGACCTCTCGGGACCCTTCCATGACCCCCTAGGGCACCCTGCCCAGGGGGTCCCCAGGGGTCAAATTTTCGAAATTGGGATTTTGACGTCCCTAGGGGTAATTTGGGCCCCGGAACACGAATCCGAGGTCCATTTTTGTCTAGGACCCCTCTGGACCCTTCCATGACCCCCTTAGGGCACCCTGCCCAGGGGGTCCCCAGGGGTCAAATTTTCGAAATTGGGATTTTGACGTCCCTAGGGGTAATTTGGGCCCCGGAACACGAATCCGAGGTCCATTTTTGTCTAGGACCCCTCTGGACCCTTCCATAAACCCCCTAGGGCACCCTGCCCAGGGGGTCCCCAGGGGTCAAATTTTCGAAATTGGAATTTTGACGTCCCTAGGGGTAATTTGGGCTCCTGAACACAAACAGAGGGACCTCTACCTAGAATAGAGGGTCCTTTGCTTAGAATAGAGGGTCCTCTACCCACTGTCGGCAACCCGTTGATGTCACCCGACTTGTTTGTTTTTGTTTTTGTTTTTTTTCCTGTTAGCAAAAGTTTGTTACTCGTTTTTCTCTGAAGTTACTGGGGGGATTGGTCCCAAACTTTGGTGGGGGGACCCCCCCTATGAGTAGTTGTGCCCCCCACCTTGGTGACCCCCTGACCCCACGGGGGGCCGGGTCACGTGACCCCCGAAAACGATGGAACACAAGGGGGGACCCTTGTGTACTTGAAAATTTTTTTTTCAAGGATTTTGACAAAAACTTGTCTCCAGGGGTAATTTGGGCCCCTGAACACGAATCTGGGGTTATTTTTTACCCAGGACCCCCCTGGACCCGCTCTGACCCCACCCCCAGGGTACCCCCCTAGGGGGTCCTCAGGGGTCAAATTTTCGAAATTGAGATTTTGGTGTTTTTAGGCGTAGTTTGGGCCCCTGAACACGAATTTGGGGTTATTTTTTACCCAGGACCCCCCTGGACCCGCCTATGACCCCCCCCCCCAGGGTACCCCCCTAGGGGGTCCTCAGGGGTCAAATTTTCGAAATTGAGAATTTGATGTCTGTAGGGGTAATTTGAGACCCTGAACACGAATCCGAGGTCCTTTTTTGCGTAGGACCTTCCTGGACCCCCCTATGACCCCCTCAGGGTACCCACTCTAGGGGGTCCAGGGGGTCCTCGGGGGTCAAATTTCCGAATTTGAGATTTTGGTGTTTTTAGGGGTAATTTGGGCCCCTGAACACGAATCTGAAGTCCATTTTTGTCTAGGAGCTACCTGGGTACCCCTATGATCCCCTCAGGGTACCCCCCTCCTAGGGCCTCAAATTTTCGAAATTGAGATTTTGATGTTTTTAGGGGTAATTTGGGCCCCTGAACACGAATCTGAGGTTCATGTTTGTCTAGAAGCTACCTGGGTACCCCTATGATCCCTTCAGGATACCCCCCTCCTAGGGGGTCCTTGGGGTCAAATTTTTGAAATTGAGATTTTGATGTTTTTAGGGGTAATTTGGGCCCCTAAACACGAATCTGAGGTTCATTTTTGTCTAGAAGCTTCCTGGGCCCCCCTATGACCCCTTCAGGGTACCCTCCTCCTGTGAGGTCCTTAGAGGTCAAATTTTCGAAATTGAGATTTGCATGTTTCTAGACGTAATTTGAGCTGCTGAACACGACTAGAGGGTCCTCTGATTAGAATAGAGGGTCCTCTGCCTAGAATGAGTGTCGTCTGCCTATAATAGAGGGTCCTCCGCCGAGAATAGAGGGTCTTCTGCCTAGACTAAGGGGTCCCTTACCGAGAATGGATGATTTTCTACCTAGGACACTAGGTTCTCTGCCTTCAGAGGGTTCTTTGCTTAAAATAGAGGGGCCTCCTCTTCCTAGAATAGAGGGTCCTCTGCTTAAAATAAAGGGTCCTCTGCACAATTAGAGGGTCCCCTGCTTAGAATAGAGGGTCCTCTGCCTAGAATAGAGGGTCCTCTGCCTAGAATAGAGGGTCCCCTACCGGTCGGCAACCCGTTGTGGCCTACTGGCGATTTTTTCTAGTTATTTTCAAACTTTTTTCTGGTTTTTTCTACTTATTTTCTTACTTTTTTCTGGTTTTTTTCTAGTTATTTTCTAACTTTTTTCTGGTTTTTTCTAGTTATTTTCTAACTTTTTTCTGGTTTTTTCTAGTTATTTTCTAACTTTTTTTCTGGTTTTTTTCTAGTTATTTTCTAACTCTTTTCTGGTTAATATCAGGGTTTTTTTCAAAAAATTTTGTGTGCATAATTGTGCAAAATTTTAATTTTAGTGTGCAAAATTTTATTTTTTGTGCAAATTGTAAATGCGTTTTTTGCCTATATAACAGCAAACATACGCGATTTTATACCTCTAGAGGAATATACGTACATTCAGTGGCGTACCCAGAAAACAATTTGAGGGGGAATACCTGTTCGATTTATTGTAATGTGTTAAGGGGGTAGTGTCGCCAAAGCAGTTTTGCTCATGTTTTGCAAAAAGAGATCATTTTGCGTTGAAATTGTACGTTCGCTGAGAAACTAGTCTAATGCCATATTGTATTAAATAATTACTGCCAGACACTAGACTACCAATATCTACCAATATTTTCAACCAATCACCATTTGTAAGCCAGACATCACACAATAGGGACATAAAAGTTCAAAAAATCAAGCCATATATCAGATTGGCCAGCTTGTGAAGTTCACATAACGTGTCCACGCACAATTTTTTGCCACAATTAAGAAAAAAGAAAAACAAAGGTTCGTTTTTCTTTTGATTTTAAAATACGCGTCTAGATTTTTCACAATTTATCATTATTGCTATCAGTACTTCACAGTTTCCGCACCGTTTCACAGTTCAAAAAGGTATTACTCCGCAACCACTCAAGCAATCTGCGCTAAATTTTGTGTGCATAAACTACAACATACGTCCTTTCAGTCTGTGTAAACAAACTGGACAAACAGCTTAATAATTGTGGCGAAATTATCGAATGTGAATAGGTTTTCAAAACGTCCTTTTCCCAACTTTGCGACCACACTGCTAACAGTATACTGCATTAATTTTGATGAAACTTGGCGAAAATACTTGCCTTGACATATAGTTTTAAAATATATAAAGAACGGTGTCTTATCTTTTATTGAAAAAGTTTTACAGTTGCGCAAAGTCGACTGCTTTCGCGACACTACCCCCTTAAATCCACTTTGTAGCAAGTATAACACTTTGGCCTGTATTCACATACTAACACTAACACTTAAAGTTAGTGTAAACCCTAACTTTAAGTGCTTCGTGTTTACACTAACTTTAAGTGTTAGTGTTAGTATGTGAATACGGGCCTTTGATTCGCATTATGAATGCAAAGTCACTAAGCCAGAAAATCGCAGGGGTATGGGGGCGAGATTTTTTAAATTTTTTGGCCGAATTCTGTCAACTGGAAACTTATCATAATTTTTTTGCGACAGGAAAATTAAAACAACAAATGTGAACGACACATCAGACAGCGGTAGCGTACCAAAAAAATTTTGTGGGGAGGATGGGGAATGACTTTTCAATTTTTTGAAAACTTTTAGCTCTTTAACACTTAAATTCGCAAAACAAACGCAAGAGCACTAAGCCAGTACGTAGCAGGGGTCTGGGGGTGGCAGCTCCCAGAAAAAAGTGAGAATTGTTTCAATTTTTAGGCCAAATTTGGTCAACTGGAGACGTATTAGAAACTTTTCTGACAAGAAAAGTAAAACAATAGATGGAAACGTCACATTAGGCAGTGTATAACACATGTAAACGCAGCATAATGCACTTGTGTATAAATGCATAGGCTTTGATGAAACATGATTACAAGGAATAGTAAGTCGCAGGGGTCTGGGGGCCGGCAGCCCCCAGGAAAAAATTTGGAGAATTTTTTATTTTTAAGCCACATTTGGTCAATTGGAAACGTATTGGATATTTTTTTCGGTTGGGCCAGAAAAACCAAAAGGGGGAGGGACCCTTGTGTAAAAATTTCTTTCTGGGGGGGATTTTCCCCGTCTTCCCTAGGTACGCCCTTTCACGCATATATATACATAAAATCGTACCAGTGGCAGATCCAGAAATTTTTTGAGGTTTGGTGGACGTGGAGGAATACTCCCACGGCGTGGCACAGTTTTGTTTATAAACGTAGATGCCGTAGTTTGTGGAGGTCTGGGCCTATGCAGCTACAGACTTTTGAGAACGTGTAACGTGAATTTTAGAAAAATCTACCTCTAAATTTTAAAAAAGTGTGCATTTGCACAGGGTTTTGCACAAAAAAAACCCATATGTATATATATATATATATATATATATATATATATATACATATACATATATATATATATATATCAGGGATCGACCGGAGTTCCGGTTCCGGTTCCGGTTCCGGTACTTTTTGGTTCCGGTTCCGGTTCCGGTTCCGGTATTTTAAAAGTACCGGAACCGGAACCGGAACCACTAATTCTCTGACAAAGGATTTTGCTTTTAATTTTGTGTTGTTCGTCCATGAAAATTTTCCGATAGGCCTCCAACTGACCACAATCGGCCTAGAAATCAAAAGTTTCTTCAGATTTTGTTCTGGCGAACCTCTTGCGACTCTGTATATGGCTAGTTTAGTCTTCGTCTTCTTTAATATTCTCTTTCATCAAAGCTCATGCGTTCAACATATTATGTACTATACGCGTATATATACATCTTGCATACTTATACATGTATATACATATAAATTTAAATATACAGTACACTAGCTTAATACATTGTTATCGTTTGTGCTTTATTGTCTTAAAACGAATATTGTAATATTTATAGTACTAGTATATACTAGTACTACATACAAATATGTAGCTTCTGATTTTTTATTCTAGCATTCTTATGTTGCAGTGCTTATTCTTTATCAACAATGCTGTGCTTGTTGTGTCCAGTTTCTTGTATTATATACTTCAACTAGCTCAATGAAAGCCGAAGGTCGAAGGTCCACGGTTTTTCACGCTACACTGAAAAATTATGTAATCTGTGTAAACCTTACTATCTAACATTTAGGAGAGAGGGCGCGGTACAGCCACCCCCGCCCACCAATTTTCTCCAAGTCAGGGTTTTTTTTGGGGTCCACGAGTGGGTCCAGACTCAAGTTCTCTTAACTGGACCCAGCGAAAATTAACCTGACCCAACACCCAAGTCAGACCCAAGGGCGTAGATAGGGGGGGTCGCGACCCCCCCTTTTGGTTGAATTTTAAGAAATTGGCAACACGGGAAGGGGGACCGCCCTGCCGAAAAATTTTTTTGATACGTCTCCAATTGACCAAATTTTGCCTAAAAATCCAGAAGTTCTCGATTTTTTTTCTGAGGGCGACCGTATCCAGACCCTTGTATCTCTATGGCTGACTAGTCCTTGTTATTATCTTTCATCAAAGCCTATGCATGTCTACAAAAGTACATTATGCTGAACTTTCTTGTATAATACACTGTCTGATGTGACGTTCCCATGTTTAGTTTTTAATTTTCCTGTCGGAAAAAATTTCTGATACGTCTTTAGTTGACCAAATTCGGCGTAAACAGTTAAAAAATCATTTTTTTTCTGGGGGCTGCCGCCCTTAGACCCCTGCAACCTGTGGCTCACTGATCTTGCGTTTGCATTGCGAATTAAAGTGCTAAATTATCGTATAGAAAGTCAAAAGTGTATAGAAGGGTTGCATATGAAAATGTGAGCAAAACTAAACAAAAAAATTTTGTTTGAAAATATTGCAAAATATAGGGTCTTTTTGAAGGGGGTTCCGGTCCCGGTTCCGGTTCCGGTTCCGGTATTTTTAGGTGGTTCCGGTTCCGGTTCCGGTTCCGGTAGTTTTAGGGTTCCGGTCGATCCCTGATATATATATATATATATATATATACATATATATATATATATATATATATATATATATATATATATATATATATATATATATATATATCAGGGTTGGGCACCGGAAAAAAACTCCCGGAAAAAAACGGTTTTTTTCCGTTTTTTTCCGTGGGGTCGGAAAAAAACGGAAAAAAACTCGAAACTGGTAAATTAGTCGTGTAAAGTCTAAACTTGCTCAAAATGCTTTAAAACCGTTTAAAGAGCGATAGTAGGCCTGTTTTGTGTCTAATTAAAGGTAGATTATCAATTAATTGGCAATGCGTGTACATGAATGCTACTGACTTCAAGTTTTGATTTTTGTATACGGTTAAATCAGAAGCTATCCGTTTTTTTTTCTGGATGTGTTAACAGTAACCGGGTCTATCACTGCTATAAACTAGATTTATTATACTAGGTTTTTACATTGTATATGGGCCTAAACCATATTACAGCTTTCTTATAAGGTAAATAGGCGCAAGTAGTGCCAGCACATTTCGATGACATTTTTTAAATATCACAATTTCCTTGCCGCCAGACCAGCTTATTTGTTTGATCACTACCTATGTACCTTAATCTAATTAACATCCAGTGGTTGATTTATTCCACCAAATACGAAAAATGAAATTGTGTTCTAGCATTATAAACCAAACTGATGTCTTTTTAAGCAGCGAAATTTGATCGGCATCGAAACATACGCCAGTCTAATCCCCTCTATTCTATTAGTGGATTGACTTTTTTGCTATTGCTGCACGTATTGAACCAGAATGGAACAGCATAAAATTTTCAGGTACCTCGCACCTACCCAACGGATTCATATCTTCTATTTGAATCGAGAAAGCTTATCGTTAGGCCCCAAGCGGACGCAATTCTGACCCTGTGTAGCAAAAAGTATATGACGCTTTTCACGTTTTTATGAAAATTTTATGGAACAATTTAAAATCAATTTAAGAACAATTGGTTAACATAACATATCAGTTGAAAATCTTTTTTAAAATTTTTTCAAAATTTTTGGTTATTTTTGAGAGGCAAGTATGTTTGTTAAAGGCTGAATGGCGAATGATAAGCTCGGATACACTTTGCACATGCCAGGACCTTATGTTTCCACTATTTCATATATAACCATACATGTATGAGGGGGGGATGAGGGGATACGCCCCCAAAATCGAGGACCCGGGGGGGGTGTAAAATTTGGGCAAAATTTTGAAAAAATGGCACTTTTTATTTCAAAATAAACTTTGCAAAATTTCGGGTATTTTTGGTCGATCTGGGGGGGAGGGTCCTCAAAATTTGGCCCGAGAGGCCCCCCCAAAATTTTGACCCCGTTACATGTATGTATATAACCCACTCTCGTGACTCCAAGCTTGCCCCACCTTGGTCCTACCCCGATTTAACCTATCAAGACAGAAATTTTAGCTTTAACATTGGCAAAACTTGACATAGAAAACCTTTGTAATATGGGTGTTTTCTCATCTATCTAGTGCAGACAAAACAAAATAAGCATTGAAAAGTCGCCAGCAAATAATAATGAAGTTACTAGACGGAAAGTGTAAAATTACAGTCCAGAAGTAATTTACCGCCATTTTTGGACATCGGAAAAAAACTCGGAAAAAAACCGGAAAAAAACCTGAAAAAAAACCGGTTTTTTTCCGGCCATAATTTTTTTCCGGAAAAAAACCAACCCTGATATATATATATATATATATATATATATATATTAGCGATCGGCCGGAGCCTCCGGCTCCGGCTCCGGCTCCGGCCGGATTTGGCCCCTCCGGCTCCGGCTCCGGCTCCGGCCGGAGCCATCCAGAAATTAGCCGGATGCTGAACCGGAGGTAAATTTTTTGAGCGACCCATACTCATTCTGACAGCATTAAGAGTGCACATACGACTGAAATTGTAGACAATGGTCCCCCCTTTGGTTTTTATTGCCCGATTGAAAAAATTTCCGATACGTCTCCAATTGACCAAATTTGCTCTAAAAATCACCAATTTCTCCGTTTTTTTCCTGGGGGTTGCCGCCCCCAGACCCCCACAACTTTATGGCTCACTGGTCGTTTTGCATATTGAACGGAGCAGTTTTGAAAAAAATTCTTTCCATAGCAATATCCTCAAAAACTATAATGTCTCTCTACTTTAGTGAAGTTTGAAAAAAGTTGCAGATTTTAGAGGATATCCCGAGGTCAAAAACAGTAAAGGTGTCTAGGGCGTACCCTGGGTGGGCAGGTTCAAGGGGTCTGGCCCCCCCCCCCCCCCCTTTTGGCCAACTCATAAGAAAATTTCAACAAGGGTCCCCCCTTTGGTTCTTGTGGTTCACCGGAAAAAATTTCCGATATGTCTCCAATTGACCAAACTTGGTCCAATTATAAAAATTTTCTCCTATTTTTTCTGGGAGCTATATACCACCCCAGACCCCCGCACATATTTGGTTTTTACGACAAGTGTTGCTTAAAACTTTATTTTCAATGCAAATTTTATTTAAAATTTCTCAAAAAGCTCCAGCTACCATTTTAAACGATTGGCACTATTACGCAGTATATACTTAGAATTCTGTAAAATTGGAGTTCGGACGTGGTAATGTTTTCATGTTTCATGTAAAACAATTTAGCGACCCGCGCAGCCTGAAGTGAATACCCGCGAGTTGACCCACAACTAAAATCGACCCAACCCAACCCGCGGGTACCCACGACCCGCGTCCACCCCTGTGCGGTCATTATTGTCAACACATGTAGTATGTACGGTTGAGAAAAGATGAAGAAAATCGAGGCCAGATTTTGTATGAAACATTTTGAAAATTTTCCACCATATGGGTATCAATTTTGACCTACCTCCGGCTCCGGCTCCGGCTCCGGCTCCGGCAAATTAATTTACCTCCGGCTCCGGCTCCGGCCGGAGCAAAAATCCTGCCTCCGTCCGTTCGCTAATATATATATATATATATATATATATATATATATATATATATATATATATATATATATATATATATATATATATATATATATATATATATATATATATATATATATATATATATATATATATATAGAGTTGCTAATTTACATGTAAAAAAGTCCGGACTTTTTTACACCTACTTTTTTTACACTGTGAAAAAGTGTAAAAAAGTGTTAAAAAGTGTAAAAAAACTGTAAAAAAGTGTAAAAAAGTATTTTATAGCCTAGAATGATATTTACACGTTTTCTAAACTTTTTGAGACCAGGTTGAAATTTGTGACCGCCGAACCGGTAACATGTTTCAATTATCTGTCGCTTGCTTATGTATTGTAGATATGTAAGCTGTTTCTGTTATGTAAAATCAGAAAGAAGGAGGAGTCCCATCTGGGGAAAACGCACGTCTTTATTTTGCCTCTAAATTGAGCCATTAGCTATCTTTTAACGCTAGACAGAAGCGTGTCTATAAAAGACAGTGTCAAAACAGTATCTATAAACGTGTGAAGGACTGTTGTGAAAGAAGTTTTTGCATTGTGCAGGACAAAATCTACTTGCGGAAAAAACCGTCAGCTGTAGTCACAAAATCTGACCCAAATGTTGGTTTCATTCCAAACAAGTTCCATTGTTGGTGGGTTTTCAAATCCTGGTTTTCTGTCGGTTTCGTTACACGCCACACGGCCGTCGGGAACAGTGGCGTACCCAGGGGGGGGCTAGGGGGACATCAGCCCCCCCTTCGCGATTTTAGCCCCCCCCCCCCCCTTCGCGATTTCAGCCCCCCCTTTTTTCACTTTTTTTCCTGTGGTCTTCTTTGGTTTTATGACACCGCTGAAAAAAATTTTCCAGAACGTTCCCAATTGACTAAAATTACACTGAAATTTCAAAAATTTTCCAAAATTTTCTTTCGAGGGTATCTCGCCCCTAATTCATTAAGGCCTATTCACACAGGGCTTATTTTGCTGCATGGCGTACGCCATGGCGTACGCCATGGCGCATGAGAGGGCGCATGAGCGGGCGCATGAGAGGGCGCACGAGCGGGCGCATGAGCGGGCGCACACGCACACTTGCCTACTGCATTGTGTGCATTGTGTGCATTGTGCTTGTGTGCATTGTGTGAGCGGGTGCATTCTGTTTTCACACAGCCTGCTGCATTATTTCACACAATGCAGTAGGCAAGTGTGCGTGTGCGCCCGCTCATGCGCCCGCTCATGCGCCCTCTCATGCGCCCGCTCATGCGCCATGGCGTACGCCATGGCGTACGCCATGGCGTACGCCATGCAATGCGCCCGCTCATGCGCCCTCGTGTGAATAGGCCTTTACAGCTCTAATGTATATACATGACTTATATCTGCTATGGTGTATTAATAATGAGTAATGCTGACAACTATTATTGGTATTTAGTTATATATTTTGTGGGGCTTTTAATTAAAAACCGTGTGGTGGGTGGAGTGGAGGACGAACGTCTTCGCACAGCCCTTGCCACCCATGGTTTTGCTTCAATTTTTTCCTGTATATATACAACGTATTTTTCAGGTTTGCTAGTCCCCCCATGGGCCGAATTTTCGTGCTTTTTTCATCTAAATACATAGGTTGAAAGTTTGAAATATTTCACATAACAAAATCTGACTCAGAATTAGAATTAGAATTGGTTTTTATATGCAATTATTATTTATATGCAATTATTATTTCAAAATTCTAAAAATACTCCAGCTTCTGGGGGGGGGCTGCCAAACCCAGACCCCTGCAACTACTCTTTTTTTACGACCAGTGTTGGTTAGAATTGCTTCTTCAATGTAAATTTTATTTCAAAATTCTAAAAAAGCTTCAGCTTCTGGGGGCTGCCGCCCCCAGACCCCTGCAACCACTATGATTTCACAACAAGTGTTGCTTAGAATTGCTTTTTCAATGCAAATTTTATTTCAAAATTCTAAAAAAGCTTCAGCTTCTGGGGGCTGCCGCCCCCAGACCCCTGCAACCACTATATATGATTTCACAACAAGTGTTGCTTAGAATTGCTTTTTCAATGCAAATTTTATTTCAAAATTTTGAAAAAGCCCCAGCGACCCCTGCAACCACTATCATTTCACGACAACTGTTGCTTAGAAATGATTTTTCAATGCAAATTTTATTTCAAAATTCTAAAAAAGCTCCAGCTTCTGGGGGCTGCCGCCCCCAGACCCCTGCAACCACTATAATTGCACGACATGTTGCGTATATAAAACTTTTTTGCAATATCAATGAAATCAGTAAAAAAATTTTAAAAAGCTGAACTTTCTGCAGACTGGCGCGGACTGCGTGTGCGTTTTCACCCCCCCCCCCCCCCCCCGGTCGTCGACCATCAGTTCAGCCCCCCCCTTCGCAAAATCCTGGGTACGCTACTGGTCGGGAAGCACGCCGCACGACCCGTCAAAAATGTCAAAATTTTGAATAATGCAATTTAAACACCACGTGGATACCGGTTCTACAGAACCCGCACACTAGACTGTAATACGCAGGAAATTTTTTAAAGGTGTACCATTGCACCTATAACTCAACTTTCACGAATGGGAGTAGGCCGTACCCGCTGGGTTTGCTTCGTTAAAAATAACAAATTACGCTAAAAGTTTCTCATGTGTTGTAGCCAACATAATAAGTTTCAGGAAACAATTTTGTGTCAGTATTTTTGTGTGAAAAATTTTGGTGAGTTTGAATTTCAGTAAATTTTGGTAAATGCGAGACTTTTTTTTCGGCCAATTTTTTTTCGGCCAATTTTGTTCTGAAAATTGGCAAAATTAGTAAAATATTTGTAAAAAAGTGCGAAAAGTAGGTGTAAAAAAGTATATATATAATACAAAGCACTTGATTGTTAAGTACCTTAGCTGAAATTCAACTGATTATATTATCTAGACTCGAATTAACATATAATTTCAACAAATAATTGCGACCAACTCATAAATTTCAATCTACATTTATCCTTGTAAATATTTCGGGTTTATCTTATTGTTTAAATGTTACTTGGTTTAATTTAAATTTAGTATTTGGAAATCTCTCTCTAGTGGTTAACTCCACGTACTAGATCCTGTTAGGTCTTCCTAGACCTATACGAAGAAGTCTAATAGTTCTTTAACTATGGACTTCTATTGTATACTGGCTTGTCCCAATGAGTCGATTAGGTTTACCTAATCGACGCCAAACGTATTTTCCACCCTTCTCAAGTTTCTTTCTTTTGGTTAAAACTACGTCAATATTACATAAAATAAAAAATTTAATAAAAAATTTTTAATAACTATTCGATATTTCTCTTCCTCTAAAACTAATTTAACGTATCTACTCTTTCTAATTAATTTCTACTTGCTTAATTTTTACTAGTAATTTCTAATTTTTCAAAAAATCTTTCCGGTCCCTTAGTTCTTGACCTAATCGATAATTATTTGACTATAAATTTTTTTATAGTTCGCAAAAGAGTGCTTTTGGACGATGATACAACGGACGCGGCGAATAACGGACCAGCTACGAGTACTGACCACCCCCCATCCGGTAAACGAAAACGAAAGACCCCCCGTAGATCGACGGAACTCGAAAATTCCTCACCGACTATCTTTCAAGGTTGGAAATATCACTAATTACACGCATTCACAGCAACAACAACACAAGTACACACACAAACACACACGACAACACAAACGTACATACAGGCACATACACAAACAAACACTCAGTCACAAACACACATACGGACATAAACACATACAGACACAACAACACAAGTACACACAAACAGACACAAGTACACAAACAAACACACAGTCACAAACACACATACAGACATAAACACATACAGACACAACAACAACACACACAAACAGACACAAGTACACACACCAACACATACAGACATAAACACATACACACACAAACAACACAAGTACATACACACACACAAACAAGCACACACAGACACACACACAAACACACAC
>JASANF010018157.1:0-54957 GCA_030248245.1 Trissonchulus sp. WLG1_4
CTTAACGAGCTTAGTTCAACAATATGCGTTTCCTGAACTTTGAACTATAAACTGTCCGTTCACTCGTGTAGAACCAGACCTATAATAAAAATATGAAATATGGGTTTGTTGTGAACGTAGGGGGGGGGGGGCACTGTACCGAATATGTACTGGCATTGCAACTATAGAAAATATACATATATTCTCGTTTAAAATGGCTGGAGATTTTCAGCATCTTAGTCAGATATCAATTAATCTTAACAGGGAGAAGTTAAAAGAATAGCCAGCGAGTGTCAGGCCCGGATTAGAGGGATTATATAGCACAGATTGTCGTATATATACCTGAGATCAAGGACAGTGAGCGACTCGCGACACTTGAAATGGCTTTCGCAATACCCTCTGATGTGGTTGTGGCGCAGAGTGAGACTCTCCAGGGACAGGGAACCGCACACGGGCAAGGGCACCTCCACCAGGCGATTCCCAGACAAGTCTAAAACAGAGACAATATAACCTACAATTAAAACAAAGCCAAGCAACAACAATCACTGTCTTGCCATATGTTTAGGATGTGGTGCCCCCATCCCAAATTGTTATCGAAAATGACGTTTTAACGACGTTTTAGTTGTAACGATGTCGCTTCGCTTCTGTACCGATGTCTCTCTCTTCTCGCATCTCGCTAACATTCGCAAAAATAAGCAATCGTCAGCTAGAATTTACTGTAACCAATTCCAAACAAACAAACGGTTCAAAATGAACGAACAAATCCATATATATTAAAAATAACGAGACATACATAACATACATATATAAATTATATTCTTTAAATTATTTCTTTAGTTAGATTGTTTTACAGCACAAGCAATACTATGTAACGATTAAAGTTAAGTCTATCTATCTATATACCGCATGAAGTGATATCCTCAATAGGATACTGTGCAGCCCAATTCTGTTGAGTCACAATAGCACGTGACCTTTCGACCCCCGGGTTAGGGCCCTTTGTACTTAAGCCAGTTTAAAGTCTGACCCGCGGGGTCGCTGTGAGGTCGCACTAGACGGGGGGCCCTGGGCCGAAGGTCATCTCCCCTGACCAGCCAACCCCCTGATCTTGCTTAGGCTTACTTTGTTTGGCTCAATGGGCTCAGCAATTTTTTCGATTCCAATTGTTTATGTCGACTTTCGCCCAAGATGGCAAATCCAGAGGAAAATTCAATGGATGACTCCGTACATGCATCAGAGATTCAAGATAATGATATAAATCTGAAATAGGGTATATATTGTTAAAAATTAATAACTGCATCAGTATGATTCGTTGTAACTGCTGATAATGAATATATACGTACTACTTATATATGTATGGAATATGACAATATAAAAGAATAATATCTATATATATATATATATATATATATATATATATATATATATATATATATATATATATATATATATACTTGTGTTAACGGAAGGCAAAAAAACTTGACAAAAGATTCTCTTCTTGTCTAATTAACACATCAGCTGAACACTTCAATTGGCACGCTCGAAAAATTACAAAAAATGTCCGGTTTTCCAAAAATCCATTAAAACTTGTCTGGTTGATAAGTAATTGGAACTGCCACTCGTAAAATGGGTACAGTAAGTTAGAAAATATTGGATACGAAGGGAAGAGATACCCTACTGACTGTTAATTACGCTTACATTTATTTAAAGAAGTCAAAAATAGTATATACAATGGAGTATTTTCACCACATATAGTTTTACGCACTACAGTATATATATATATATATATATATATATATATATATATATATATATATATATATATATATATATATATATATATATATATATATATATATATATATATATATATATATATATATATATATATATATATATATATATATATATATATATATATATATATATATTAAATTATACATAACGCATAAGACTATCTAAGATCGTTCCAAGATATGCTACGGGGCATAAAAAAATATACATAATTGAAATTTCTCATGCATAATGGTTAATAAAAATTGAAAATTTTAAAATTCATCATAAAAGACTCATCTGCCTGCTTAATAGGTCCATAAAACAACATTGAATACGTTACGTAGATACATACTAATAATACTTGAGGTAAGTTTAGTTATGTAGGTAGATTCATGTATATACATATGGCCACACATAAATACGTAATGGAGCTAATATTTCAGTAAGACAATCAAGATTTTGAGGAGGCAAGTCTGGGCTAGCCGCTCGCCCCGTCCCCAGACCCCGGGCCGCCGCTGCCTTTCTCATGTCTACAATGTCTCACCGGAAAGCCCTCATGTCTAACAAGCTTCTCAAGACATTCTACTAATACTTACATTGTCCATATGCGCATACGTATATTTTATATACCTATCTAATATACTCCGCACTATGCAGTATGTGTAATCTGTACATGTATACAGCGTACACTTTGAGGGCAGATTAGAGTGACCTTTTTACCCTTCCACAGAATATAATATATGTACTTTTACTCAATTAAAACTCATTCTGTCCGCCCCCTCCCTCGTCTAAAAAACCTCGAAAATCATCCTTACGGTCGAACAGACCCTACAGACCCCCCCCTGGTCTGAATTCCATCAGCTACCCATGTATTTACCGTATATACGTATCCATATTATATACGTATTAAACAAATTAGGCAGAAAGCCGGCTTGAAGACTGGCCGAATGGACCCGGTCCAGTCTAGGCCCGGAAATTAGCTCACTGACCGCCAGGCAGGGAACCCAAGGCACCCATCTGGGCCAGACCCGAGCTGCCACAAACATCTGGGACTCCCAACAACTGTCGCTAATTATTCCCGACATTCATTAATTTCACCAGAGTTCAATCTGATAAGGTATATAAAAAACGAAACAGAATTAGTTGCAATGGCATATATATATATACATTTCGCAATTATACCATAATATTACTGCATATTATTATCCATACAAGATGAGATGTCTCTCTCTAGTAGTTGCTTTGTAACAGTGCGAATCTTCTATTATTGAACTTAGAGTTCGCAATCGGGTCGGGTCGGGTCGGGTCGGGTCGGGTTCAAATTTTCCAACCCGCGGGTTGTGCGGGTCAGTTCGGGTCAAAAATTTTGGGTATAAATTCTTGAGTTTTACATTAAGTTTTTCTGTTTTGATCCTAATTTCAGCCAATGTATGTACCTACCCTCTGCAAACGTATGTATGTAACAGCTTTTCCCAGCTCTTCGTTCTTTTTAGTCAACTTAGCTACTTTAGTTAGTCCATACATGTACATGGGGTCTCGGTTTCGGAAGCTTATTCCGAAATTTTTGAAATTTTAGGGGGGCTTGTCTCGACGTTTTGGGGGGCTTGAACTGACAAAATCGCTATTATTTCCAATTTTTGCCTGAAAATGTTAAATTATTTGCAAAATTCGGACATTTACTACCGATTTTTTTGCGCTATTTGCTCATTTTTGAAGTAGTTTACAGCTATCTGAGGCAATTTTTTCGGTCACTTTTTCAGCAACAAGGAAGGGGACTTGCCTCGCTCGATTGCTCGAGAGCTTGTCCCGGAATCTCAAATCTTGGGCGGGGTTTCTCCCCGCAGACCCCCCATGTACATAATGTGCTGTAGCTTATCAAAACATATGAAATACATAAAAAACTGGAAAAAAGTGTCAAGAAAATCTCAAGTGTCTCGGTGTTTGCTTAGCAGCTTCAGTAGAAGTCGGGTCGGGTCGGGTCGGGTCGGGTTAGACATTAGCTCGGGTCGGGTCGGGTCGGGTTATGAAATCTCGACCCGTTGCGAACTCTAAATGAACTTAATCAACTTCAAGTGTAACTGCCATTATATATATATATATGTTCTGGAAGTATGTAGCTCAAGACGCCTAAATCGGTGGCTCACAAAGCAAAAATGGTGAATCTAGAAAGAAGCAAAGAAGAGCGGAAAAGTTGCTCCGACCCCCCCCCCCCCCCCAGAAACCGCTAGCTGCCCATGTATGGTCCCAACGAGCTTAAGCAGTCTCCTCAAACTTAACATACTATTTTGAAAGCCAGCCGTTCACTGGAAAACCAAGGTTACCAGGTCATCTGGTTACGTTATATATAGATGTCATCTATATGTATATATATATATATATATATATATATATATATATATACCATACGTTTATATTATTAGCAGTGTTAGAGGTTCCCAAGTATATAGACCACACTGAACGCCGTCTGCTCAGGTGATTAAGAATTGAAAAATGTGTCTGTAACATCACTATCATTTGGTTCCAATGTATATAGATGTCCTATATAATGTATATAGGTATATATAATATATATAATTGAATATATAAAGCCGAAGCTCAGGTATATATAAACATAAATAAATAGGCTATAGGACCTTCGTATAAACATAAAATAATATCCATGCTTCACCTTCATGAAACAAACAAGAGCACCTACATATTCTGAGTAATAACACGGATCGCACTGACAAAATATAATTGGCGTATCAACCTCTACATACGCCCAAAACCAAGACAGTGGATTAAGAGTAAACGAGCTTGCAATTTTTTTCAAAATGAGCTATGTATGTATATAACTTTTCAGTCTTTGTTTGCATACGTCACGCTAGGATGCCAAAAAAATATTAATATTTCTATGTATACTTCTGTATAAATATACTTCCAAATTTTTCCAAAATATATATGTATGTATAATTGTATATATAGTCATAGAAAAAACAAGAAATCCCCAACCAAAAAGAATATAACGAAATTGCTCCATACATCAAGTTTGTAAATCTGACACGGCCCCGGTAGACTTCAAACCCAGAAGGAAATTGGCTGCAGAAAAAAAATCAGTCTATCCTGGAAAAATGAAATTGCCTGGACATTTTTTACTGAAAAATTATAACTTTAGTTACAAACTTTTTCGACTACTGCATTGACCAAGGAAATGACGTAAGTATTTAGTATATGATTGACGAATTTAAGTATATAACGTACATATAAACACTTGAATTGCTTTTCACTTTATTTAGTTTAATTATTAATTTTTCTATTAAGTAGCTCGATTTGAATATATATATAAAAGTATATATATGCACATACGTAGGTACAATATATATATATATATATATATATATATATATATATATATATATATATATATATATATATATATATATATATATATATATATATATATATATATATATATATATATTAGGGATGGAAGTCTCGGTCTTGGTCTCGGTCTCGGTCTCGGTCAAAACCCGAGACTAGCCCAGTCTCGGTCTCGGTCTCGGTCTCGGTCTCGGTAGTTGAAAAGTCTCGGTTTGTACCCGGTCTCGGTTTTTCAAATCTGTGAAAAATTTTCCTGTGGTCCCCCCTTTGGTTTATATTTTTAGCAGGAAAATTTTTTCGGAAGTTTTCATTTCACCAAATTTCAGACTTAAAACAGTCAGATTCTGTCAATTTTTTTCGAAAACAACTTTACCGTGGTTGTTTAGTTTATCAGTACAGTACACAAACAAAAATCTATGTTTGTGATTAGGTTTGTTACTTCATACTATCTTTCGAGTCTGTCTGATTGATTTCATTCTTTAGTATTCGTGTTTGGCTGGTTAACTTTTTTATGCCAATTGGTGGCTTCACATAGTTAACTGTAAATTCCAATTAAAATGAGTTCACCAAAAATCTGTGAAAGTATAACGCACTACTTAAAACCATGCGGTGACACATGTAGTTCGGGAGATCAGATGAAATGGGAAGACTAGTTTCAACTAAAATTTAGTCCCAAGGGATTGAGTGGATCCACTCAAATGGGGGTCACGCCGGAAGTAAAAAATGAAAGTGCGTCACGGCAGGGGCGGTTCCAGGATTTCAAAAAGGGGGGGTGCAGCTTCGAAATTTTTTTACTTCTACCTGCGATTTTGCATTGCTAAGGTTACGGTATCAGTTTGAGTATATACACTGTTGCTTTAATAGTAGTGGCGTACTGGCGTATATACACAGAAATGCTGGTGCAGGTCTAATTTCAAGCCAAGAAACCTTTCTATCTTGGGTATATTTTAGCAGATGATTGGTAATTCAGAATATTCAAAAACACATGGTCCCACACAAAAAGAAGAAAGAACCAGGAATGTAACTAAAATTGTCGTGATGTATATAGCTGTTATATAATAAGGTGACTGACCATGGTCTTGCAAATTTACGTAAAAACTTGTAAAAATTCATCAAATCAATACGTAAAAAAATGGCAAAAAAATGACCCAAAGTCTCGGTTTTGGTGGTCTCGGAATTTGGTCTCGGTCTCGGTAGTCTCGGTTTCGTGGTCTCGGTCTCGGTCTCGGTCTCGGTCTCGGAAAAAAAACCGAGACTTCCATCCCTAATATATATATATATATATATATATATATGTATATATATATATATATATATATATATATATATATATATATATATATATATATATATATATATTTATATATATTTATATTTATATATATATAATGTATGTACATATACGTATATACCACGTACGTAAAAGCCGTACATATCTGGTGGCAGAAATAGAGTCAATCTAAATACTTTATTTGCATAACAGTCTGCCAACGGAAATTCCATGACTTGGAGAGCCCACACGAGCTAATGAACTCAGCACGGCCAAAACCCCAGCCCGGCTAAGACCACAGAACTGGAGCCGAAATAAAACTTGTTCAAACTTGCCCACAACAGCCAATTATCCACACCAATGAAATTTACGAGTGGGGCCAGAGAGTCGAACCACTAGGCTTTCAGTTTGACCCACACATGGACGATGGGTGACAGGGGGGGAGCCCCCCAAACCGAGGCGCCGGGGGGAGGGTCCCGAAAATTTGGGAATATTTAGTAAAAATAGCATGAGAAAATTTTACAAAATTTCGCCAAATTGATGGTATATATAGTTGGTCGATCAGGGGGTGAGGGAGGGCCCCAAAATTTTGACGCCATTACATATATATACGTATGGTTTAACCCGGCCATATAAAGTCAACTACGAAAGTACAAAAAAAGTAGTGGTGCCCCCATATGTTCATGTAACGGAATTGAATCATCCTCTCCAGCCGAATTCCCCCCCCCCCAATTTCCCAAAAATAAGCTAAATTTTTTTAAAAAAAGTGTCAAAGTTACCGACTTTAGCTCAAGTTATCAGGACCCTCCCGCCTAATTAGGGACCCTCGATTTGGGGGCGGGGAAGGGGTCACCCCAGGCCCCAAGTCCCTAGATCCCACATCTCCTTAGCCTCCAATATTTGGTGAAAACTGAAACCTATCAAAAAAGGGAGATAAAGGAGCTAGGCGTTCCGTAAATGAGTAACGAACTACAAAACGCTTCCCCCACATCCCACATCTAATACGAGTGCACTAGCCCCAGAGTCGGTCGCACGGGGGGGGCGGGGGGTCCGACTGAAATTTTTTCCCACTGAAATTTTACACAAGGGTCTCCCCTTTAGTTTTTATGGTCCGGCCGGAATATTTTTCTGATGCGTCTCCAATTGACCAAATTTGGCCTAAAAATCAAAAATTTCCCCCAATTTCTTCCTGGGGGCTGCCGCCCCCAGCCAGACCCCTGCAACTCTGTGGCTTACTACACCTTGTTATTATCTTTCATCAAAGCCTATGCATGTATACATGAGTACATTATGCTGCATGTGCATGTCAACACGAGTATATTATGCTGCATCTAGTTGTGTACTACACTGTCTGATCTGATGTTCCCATCTTGTGTTTTATTTTCCTGTCAAAAAAAATTTCTGATACGTCTCCAGTTGACCAAATTCGGCCTAAAAATTGAAAAAAATCTCCATTTTTTCCTGGGTACACCACTGGCTTTTACTACAAACAGACTCAGTTCATTGCCCTTGATATGCATGCGGCTATAACAAGATACATAGTGTATTTAACCTGAAAAACGCTATGACAAAAAGTGAAAAAATTTCTTTTCAGACCTCCGAAATCGAAGTCTGGGACCGCCAGTGACTAGACCATACATGTATTAGGGTGGGGATGGGGGGGATCCTCCCCCCAAATCGAGGACCCGGGGGGGAGGGTTCCCGAAATTTTGGCAAAATTTAGAAAAATGGCCGTTTTTAACGAAATTTATAGAAAATTTTGCAAAATTTAGGGTATTTTTGGTCGATCTGGGGGGAGGGTCCCCAAAATTTGGCCGGAGAGGCCCCCCTCAAAATTTTGACCCAGTTACATGTATGCACTAGCCGAACTTCAATCAGCAGTAACAAAATTTCCCACCCATGAAGAATTAAATTTTGAACACTTGTTAAATGAATATATAATACAATCAATTTCATACTTAATACGATGATGATTATGACTATTAGAAAGATGTCGATAAAACTAGAAACAAACATTAAATTCGCAAACCACTCTTAACCAAGCAGACCAGAACCTAGCACCAACAAGCATATATGAAATGAAAAAAGACTTTCCCAACAAAAATTTACACCCGGGCTGGTAAACCAGTGCAAAACAAGGAGGGGCTAGAAGTGGATTTCAGACATCCGCAACCTAAAATCGGTATTCCAAAGTGAGATGGGCTACGAATAGGTATATATACGCATGAAAGATCCGAAAAAGCAGTCTTTTTTCTAAATATTACAAATTTAAGACTGGTTTGCCAAACCCCCCTCCCTTCATAGCGCGGATGGTAAAACAGAAACTCCGAACACGACAGGCACGCTAAGTAGCAATTGCAAAAAATTGAAAAGTTGCGTAAGTTGCGCCTCCGTGCTGCTAAAAAAGGCAAAAATTTTCAAAAACAAATTCCAGGCTCCTACTGAAGGCAAAAATTTCTAAAAACAAATTCCAAACTGTCGTTAAGTAACATATACTCATATTTAACAAAACTTGAGTCACTTTTTGGTTCGGCTTTAATGAGTTCAGGCGTACAAAAATGAAAAAAATTGCTAAAACTGCTGAAACATGATTGGACACCCACATGTGGTCATAATAATTGTCCCATTGCCTTGGAAACGAAGCTGAGAAAGCACAACTTCGCAGACTACAGACCAAACTCGGCATGTCTGTGTTAATAAGTGCATTTATAGAGGGTCAGATTCACAAAGAGATCTTATTGTCTTTTATGCATGCTGCATATGAAACACATTTGGAATGATTTTTCTATTAACAATGGGTTTGGTTGAGGTTAAAGAAAAACAAAAAGCTGGCTTGGCTGCGTTTAGCAGATTGCGAATATGAGCATCTGAATTTATATATATGTACATATATTATACTTGGTGGAATATATATATTTATATATATTCCACCAAGTCAAGGAATCACAGGAGTTTGGACTTTGAATATTATTCACCACCTCTAAACGGACAGTTCCCCAACATCCCGATGTATACTTCGCTCAATCCTCGCCCCCCCTCCCAAGTCCCAACATAGGTTTATATAAAGATTGCTGGCCAAAGTTTGAGATTGACCGAAAATACCATCTAAATTCTGAAAAAATAGGAAAAAATTGACACGTTTACCTGCATGCTTGCGATTAATTATCAACAATGCCGTTTCCGCTCACTGCTGCTCAGTTTTTTAAACTCAAGATCCTCCCCACGGATCCTAAATTTTCAGGAGTCCCACATTACAGGTATATATTAGTATTTATTTATGAATGCAATAAAACAGGTAATATTATGTACTTTGAGCAAAAAATGGCACACATTCGGAAAGATTAGGCAAAACGAAAAATCTACAATACTGACTTCTTTTTAAGTATATAAGCCAAACCTACTTATTATTATAATTCTAAACACAAATTTTATACGTTATGAGTTACATGCTTGCAGTGCAAACCCATATATACGTAAGGGTAGGTTCTCTAGATTTCCGACTTCCGAGGATTAAACAACGGCTGTTTTCGTGTCCAAGCCAGGGCGGATATTAAAAGCTGACTTTCAAGTACCTAAAAATCGTTTAAAAACAAACTTCGCCGAATTTACGAAAAAAAACAAAAAATTTTCTCAAAAAGCTTTCTCGCTTCTACTCACGTCAAAGTGAACTTAACAGCTTCACTAGAGTGACAACTAGGAAAAATTACAAGATTTGCAAAATGCCAAAAACCCTCTTCACAATACAAAGCCATATATTTTCTCAACACAGAAAATAAAGGGAGGGAAAATGGGAGTAAAGTGAAATTAAATAACCACTAAAAACTGGAACATAGGCTGAAAAAATATTCACTTAGTCCGATAACAAGTTATATACATGCTGTTTTTGCAAACTTTGACAAACTTTCAACAACTGACAATTAAAAGCGCAAGCTTATGCAGTTATGCTTGTCTACTACTACTACTACTACTACTACTACTACTACTACTACTACTACTACTACTACTACTACTACTACTACTACTGCTTTATTAACGTCAGATGCATGAGCCGTTCAGCATGCTTGTCTAGTATATGTATAAGCGCTTATACTTAATTACATAAGTGCGTTGCGCAACAGCAAACGCGGGCTAACGCGACAGTGGCTTACGAAGCAATTAAAGAGACGTTGACCAAAACTTTTGCGAACGCCGTACCGCAACCATCTTGTGCTCTTTTGCCCATAGTGACGCTACCCTGTCTTCCCTGGGACCAAATTTTCAAAATGTCCGCTCTCCCCACCCCAACTGCATGTATGGGCATCAGGTGTGGGGCTATGGGGGATATATACTGTAAATTATTGTACATATATATATATATATATACATGATTCGCCACGAGTATTAAACCTTATCAACACTGTACGTAACGGTAAACAAGAATAATATACTAAATATATATAAATGCGCAATTATATATATATATTGTTATTACATTTGTGAAATAAACCAAACCAACTGAATGCTCAGCCATCCATTAAACCAGTTTCTCCATTCAACCAAGTGTAAACCAAACAACAGCTAACAAGCCGCACTAAAATGGCGCCAAAATCACAAAAGTTTGAACGTTTACCAAAGTTTACACTTACAGTAACAACTTATCAAATGCTAAAACTGTACAAAAACGTGGAAAAAAAATCATGTCATGTAATTCCATCGTTGACACCTCTAGTTTAACTCGTTATCAAAAACCAAAAATTAAGACTACAAAAAACTCTATTTCTTAATCAAGAAGCATGAAAAATCACACTGCAGTGAACGGACTAAATGAGACTGATCTGACCGTTAACAGAAGATGATTCAAACTTGACTTGACACGAACATATATATATATATATATATATAGGGTTGTGAATTGGCAAAAATGGCAAATGGCAAAAATGTTTTTGCCATTTTTGCCAGGCACCATTTTTGGAATTTTTGCCACTAATTTTTGCCAATTTTTGCCATAATTTTTGCCATTTTTGCCACAATTTTTGCCATTAATTTTTGCCATTTTTGCCATCAATTTTTGCCATTTTTGCCACGAATTTTTGCCATTTTTGCCAAAATTTTTGATATTTTTCTAAATTTTTTTGTAAAATTGGTCGGTTTTTGAAAATTTTCAATTGAAAAATATTTTTTCTCTTTTAATTTTTGATGTATTTACACCACATTTTGCACAACAATTATTGATGTAAATTGTAAACATTATTCCGATCGATGCTTTCGGCAGTCTCCATATACCTGATACCTCAAATAATTCATATGCACCCTCGGTTACGTATATATACACGAGTCCTGGCTCTACGCTCAGGAATAGAAAGGTCATGTTAATGGGTCACGTAAAGACTGTACGCGTATTGCGTAGCATTCAACATGTTTTAAAAATGCGCTGTGACTGACCCGGTAGTTTACGTTTTTATATAATATGTCCACACTCCACGGTATTGAACCTTTGAGTTCTGTTTTGTGCTTTCGTCGCTTTTTTACCACGTATATATTATACCAAAAACGCTGTCAGCGACGATGTACTAAATTGTGTTAATACGCATCCAATCGAAATACCGTGAAAATTTTTCTTGAGACAAAATTTGATTTTCAAACCCCTGAAACTGCCATTTCCGGCACCCTAGGTGTTTTCATTTGTCATATTTTTGCTTAAAAGGCGTCGTTAGATAGCACACAAGTAGCAAAACTGCATAGAAATGCACAAAAATCCGTTTTGGCAAGTAAAATAATTTTTGCCATATTTTTGCCAATTTTTGCCATTTTTGCCACAATTTTTGCCATTTTTGCCACTAATTTTTGCCATGGCAAAAATTCCCGGAATTTTTGCCATGGCAATTAACAACCCTATATATATAGATATATATATATATCAGGGGCGGTCCCAGAGGGGGGGGGGGCGGGGGGGGGAAATTCCCGACTGAAATTTTACACAAGGGTCCCCCCTTTGGTTTTTATGGTCCGGCCGGAAAAATTTTCTGAAGCGTCTCCAATTGACCAAATTTGGCCTAAAAATCAAAAATTTCCCCCAATTTTTTCCTGGGGGCTGCCGCCCCCAGACCCCTGCAGCTTTGTAGTTCACTATTTCTTGTTATTATCTTTAATCAAACCCTAAGCATGCATACACGAGTACATTATACTACATTTACTTGTGCCACACATAGTCTGATGTGATGCTACCATCTTTTGTTTTAATTTTTCTGTCGGAAAAAATTTCTGATACGTCTCCAGTTGACCAAATTCGGTCTAAAATTTGGAAAATTTTTCTGGGGGCTGCCGCCCCCAGACCCCTGCAACTTTAAGGTGTATATAGTTTTTATATATGTGTTTTCATATATTCAGTTTTTCTTTCTATATGTGTTCACTATTTCTTGCGTTTGTGAAAATACGGCCTAAAAATTTTCTGATACGCCTCCAGTTGACCAAATTCGGCCTAAAAATTGAAAAATTCTCTATTTTTTCCTGGGTACACCACTGGTTTTTAATACAAACAGAGTCAATCCACTGCCCTTGATATGGCTGCGGCAATAACAAAATAGCGTTAAGCTGAAAAACGCTATTATAAAAAGTGAAAAGTGAAAGTGAAACTATATATATATATATATATAGTGGTGCGGGAAAAAAACCCTATTTTCAACTTTTCGGGTCGTCCTGTGCTCCACATAAATCGGATCCATTAATGCTCGCGGCTGTTATAACGGCCATCTTTCGCCTAACTGTTGCACTAATAAAATGGATTGTAACTACTCACGTTTCTGAGTAATGAGTCTCGAAACCTCCGGGAAAAAAACCCTATGCGGGAAAAAAACCCTAATGCGGGGAAAAAAACCCTATCACTTTTTCTGGTTGTTCTATTAGCAGGGAGTATAAACACAATTTCATCATGTTCTACAAGTCTTAGGCTGCAGTATGGACTAAAAAAACCGTTTCTCCGACATCCATGTGACTCACAATGATTCTTCAAAAATCGACCTTTTTTGGCAGAAATGACTTCTGCCCAAATATGCATTTTTTCCGTATTTAAAAGCATTAAAAACAGATTTTTGCGCTTATTACGTTAGAAACAGCGGACAAACACCGCCCGCGTCTATCATTCTTGGATTTAAGTGGTACGCAGCAGCTAAAACCTAAATATTGCAAAAAATGCCAAATTTTGGTGAAACATCACCAAAACAGGTTTCGTAAGGGGTGTCGGGGTATGGCCCAAAATGACAAAAAACGACGTTTTGCGGCTAAATAAACGGTTGTAATGAACTCTACGCATGTTGTTAGCCCAGATGAACCAACTTTAGTAGCAACAATGGGTGAGTTTAGCAAAAAAATGCCGCCAAACAAAATAGGGTTTTTCCCCGCAATAGGGTTTTTTTTCCCGCACAAACTTTGACCAGTCACAGGTCAACCACAACGTTTTTCACAGTTTTCGAGCTTCAGAAGTATAGAGGAAAGGTAACTCTCTTGAAAAATGCAAACGGCGTTGGTCAAAAGTGTGAAAAATTATGACAAGTCAAAAATTTGGAAAATTTTGTCACTTTGGAATTTTTCAACATGCAAAATTTTGAAATTTTATAAAAAATGCTACAGGCCTCAAAACTGCACAGAAATTGGTGTGGTAAGTCAGTTTGGGATGCGCTTTCCACCTGCATACTCAAAAAGGTCCTATGTCGTGAGGTTCGGCCAGGAAGCACTAGGGATTTTTCCCCGCAAAACGCGTAGGGTTTTTTTTCCCGCACCACTATATACATATTATAACCAAGAAAGCGGCATTATATAATATACATAATATATACTTCTGCCACTTTTTTATCTTCAATTTCTTAATTACAGTTGCCAATTTATTCGGCTACCTGACATGCGTACAAATGATAGTTATGTAGGAAGGAATGCTGAGTCTGGCATATTTTTAGGCAAAATTTTATGGGGGGGGCGCGATGGGGGGGGCAGCCCCCCCCATGGATGGGGGGGGCGTCGACCAAAATGGGGGGGCGCACCAATTTCACGATAAAACACTATTTTTATAAGAAAAAATGGTTATTATACGCTAAATGTTACGTTTTCATAGGTTATTATAGCTACGCTAATACTAAATTTAGCCAAAAAGGACTCAAAAACCCGACGAACACGACATTGCTACAGCTAAAAATTCGCTAAAACGTCCTTTCGGAAAAAATTTTGGGCTATGGGGGGGGCACCCCATCTGAAATGGGGGGGGCTCAAAATGGGGGGGGCGCGACGAAAATGGGGGGGGGCTCCGGACCAAATGGGGGGGGCGCGCCCCCCCCCCCCCCCCCCCACTAAAAATATGCCAGTGAGTCAGCCTTTGATAGGTTGTAAACCTAAACTCTATAATATATCTGATTTCCTTAATTTTTTTTAAATTCAGAAAATTTTACAATTATATATATTATATAATATTTGTCTACATATATCCATCTGTCTGTATACACGTATATATATATACGCATGTAAAAATACCGGACACAGATAAATTAAAGCGGAATATACAGGCGTCAGATATATATTGTTTGTAAGCATTCTATACGTAGCAAGTCAAAATGTAATGTAAAAGTTTGAAGCACTGTGCTTAGCTAACAATCAAAACAACCGGTTTGGGCGGAAAACACGCCTATACGTATACATATAAGCACGATGAACAAGTTTCAGCTTGGAAAACCAGAATTTACAAAAGCAAAACAAACATGCCAAAATTAGCACTTCGGTCCTGAGAACGTGAAAAATACAACCTTTATGCCAAATTGCCAATGCTTTTGATGCATCAAAGTTTATACAAATGAAATACAAAACGGGGCCTGCCTCTATACATTAGCAACGCGGATCAGAAGTTGTCCAGTCACAGTGCCATGCGCTGAAGGGTATCAATTCGACGGTGACTACATTAGTGAAGGGAGGGAGTGCCAAAAAAGTGCCCCAAAAATGTGTAAAAAATGGAAAAATTTTCACCTGCGGCCAAGAAATTAACCCAAAAATGAGTAGAAAATCGAAAAATTGTGAAAAAATTTCAACTGTCGCCGAAAAATGGCCGAAACTAAGGACAACCCACCCTTCCGCCAGGGGTCAGGCACCCGAACCCCTTGCCGATTCCACCCGCGCATCTCTGACTACACACGAATATCTAAAACCAGCCCACATACATATCTGCGACAAGAACAAAATATAATATATATACGACCAGCAAGAATAAACTGAGCACACCTCTGATCTTCTGCTTAGATAACGCGCAACCGAATGAAATATTGAAGGGGGCCTCTTCGGTTAAATTCAGGAAAACACTGCCATACATGGACGCAGCAGTTTCACCCCCCCCCCTTCGCCAGCATGTCTAAAGCTGGCTAGCAATGCTTAGTCTTACCCGCTTGTACAGTATCGATGAGATCGAACCGAGCGGCGATGGTGGGGAACTGGCGCAGGGAGCGGCCCGATAGACACAGAGCACCCGTCAGCTGAGCATCGTCGAACACCTAAAAAGCAAAAGACATGCGACCATGGGCGCGGGGGGAGGGCTTTCACACACACCCTGCCCAAGACTTACCCCCCAGAAAATTTGGAAAAAAGGTATAAAGCTCACGACAGCAAAATCGGTGGCTCACTAGTCACGAACGAAAAATGGTAGTATTGCACCACAGAATTTGCTACGTATGAATGCGACCACCCAACAGTTTGCTGAATGGGCCTACCAGGCTACCCCTGATTTGTTTGCTCGACCGAAACGTTCGCTTGAATAAGAAAGATTAGCCTTTGTCAAAAGAACCTTAACTAAACTGCCTTAAGAGCCGTCATTCAATTCCACCAATAATTTTCATACCTTCTCCAGACTTCTTGACAACTGCTGGACGGCCCCCGTGAGTTCGCCCCCGCCCCCCTCACGCCCCGGCCCCCCACCTCTCCACGGGCTCCCGCTATGTACAACCATACTGCAGAGGCTCGCATCTACTGGCCAGCAATCAGCCAATCACCTATCAGCTCATCATCAATCAATAGACAACCGTCAAATCAATAATATAATCAATGAAAATGCGCACACGTTACCTGAATAAAACACAAAATGGGAACATCAGACATATTCTTATTCGGATTCTTATTCATATTCTTCAGACATAGTAAAAGTGAAAAAACTTAACGTATAAATACATACAGTAATATTGTTGGTAAAAGCCGGCTTCGTGGCGAAAATGGACGTCAAAATAAATCTGGCGCTTCACAGAAATCTGAATTTTCTGTAAAATTTTTTCAGTTGCACTTGCACATTTTTCAGATGTTACATAAACAATTTCCAGCATTTTACAGACTTTTAGAGAAATTTCAGATAATTTTCAGATTTTTTTCAGAATAATTCAGGCAAAGTTCAGATAATTTTACCCAGAATTCAGAGACTCTAAATTTTATCTGAAAAAATGTAACTGGCTAATTCTACAGAAAATTCAGGGGCCGTATTCTCAAAATTACCTGCAGGTAAAGTTAGGCTAACTTTACCCACAGGTAAAGTGAAGGTAAAGTCGTATTCTCAAACAATGCTTAAAGCCAATGTGATAGCTAAGGTTATATACCCTTAAGATTCGGTCCTGAAAAGTGTTTTATCTTGTTTCGCAGCTAAAGTTAGTGCATTGTGCAAATTTTTAACCTCAACCGTCGACGTTAACCTTGTTTTCAATTTTAACTTTACCTTTACCCACAGAATTAACTTTACCTTCACCTTACCTATGGGTAAAGTTAGCCTAACTTTACCTGCAGGTAATTTTGAGAATACGGCCCCAGATTTACTGGTTTTCCTGTACTTTCAAATTTCATCCTGTTGTCGACGTCATGGGTTAAATGCAGTTGGGGGGGGAAAAATAGTGGACCTATTTTTTTGAGTAGAGCACCTTGGGGGAAGCATTTTTGCTTCAAGAACCCCTATTTCATTTTTTGGATTTTCTGAGATATGACCCCCCGAAATCTGAACCCTCAGTGAGGGACGTTTTACAATTTTTTTTCCGAAGCCCTTGATTTTTGCGTTCTAATCGTGTCTAAATGGTGTCAGATTATTGGTTACAATTTTTTAGAATCAAAACAAAGGCTCTTTGACCGGGTTCCAGCCGCAAAATTGGCCGAATTCGCCAGAAACGTCCAATTTTTGACCAAATTCAAACTGGACCTTAATTTAGGCTTGGGCTTAGGCTTAGGGCTTAGGCTTAGGGCTTAGGCTTAGTATAGGGCTTAGGCTTAGGCTTAGTATCAGGCTTAGGCTTAGGCTTAGGTTCAGGCTTAGGCTTAGGCTCAGGCTTAGGCAATAAAAAATCGAAATTTTCAGAAAAAATCCTGCCAGCTTAGCCTAGAGAATCCTGCCAACTAAGCCTAGATGATGCCTTAAAACATCATAACGCACTCAAAACTATCCAAAAACAAAGATTATAGCCAATTTTGGCTTCGAACTTTGGCGTACGTTCACGTCCAAAAACACTGAAAATGCAATTTTCAAGAGGTCATAGCTCAGAAAATCCAAATTTGTGGATAGGGGTTCTATTACAAAAAATGCTTCCCCCAAGGTGCTCTACTCCAAAAAATAGGTCCACTATTTTCCCCCCCCCCAACTGCACTTGATCCGACGTCATTGTGTAGCTATCGATATGAAAATTGATGCATTTTTATTGAGTTTTCGCACAATTTGCAGTTTGCCATCAAAAGTAGCAAACATTTAGGGTACCCCCCTCCCGTGGTGGGTTTTGCACTGCCAAGCGCGTAGTCGGGGGGGGGGGGTATATATCGCGACCCATCCTGGTTTTGGTCGAACCTGAAGAAATTGTCTACAAGGGTCCCCCCATTGGTTTTTATCGCCCGGCCGAAAAAAATTTCTGATAGGTCTCCAGTTGACCAAATTTGGCCTGAAATTCAAAAAATTCTCATTTTCCTCTGAGGGCTGCCGCCCTCAGACCCCTGCAACTTTGGGATCAAGTGCAGTTTGGGGGGGGGGGAAATAGTGGACCTATTTTTTGGAGTAGAGCACCTCAAGTGAAGCATTTTTTGTAATAGAACCCCTATCCACAAATTTGGATTTTCTGAGCTATGACCCCTTAAAAAATGCATTTTCAGTGTTTTTTAGAAGTAAACGTAGGCCAAAGTTTGAAGCCAAAAATGGCTATAATCTTTGTTTTTGGATATTTTTGAGTGCATTTTGATGTTCTAAGGCATCGCCTAGGCTTAGCTGGCAGGATTCTCGGATCAAGTGCAGTTGGGGGGGAAAAATAGTGGACCTATTTTTTGGAGTAGAGCACCTTGAGCGAAGCATTTTTTGTAATAGAAACCCTATCCATAAATTTGGATTTTCTGAGCTATGACCCCTTGAAAATTGAATTTTCAGTGTTTGTGGAAGTAAACGTGGGCCAAAGTTCGAAGCCAAAAATGACTGTAATCTTTGTTTTTGGATAGTTTTGAGTGCGTTATGATGTTTTAAGGCATCGTCTAGGCTTAGTTGGCAGGATCGTCTAGGCTAAGCTGGCAAGATTTTTTCTGAAAATTTCGATTTTTTATTGCCTAAGCCTGAGCCTAAGCTTAAGCCTGAACCTAAGCCAAAGCCTAAGCCTGATACTAAGCCTAAGCCCCATACTAAGCCTAAGCCCTAAGCCTAAGCCTAAGCCCAAGCCTAAATTAAGGCCAAGTTTGAATTTTGTCAAAAATTGGACGTTTCTGGCGAATTTGGCCAATTTTTCGGCAGGAACCCGGTCAAAGAGCCTTTGTTTTGATTCTAAAACATTGTAACCAACAATCTGACACCATTTTGACACGATTAGAACAAAACATGTTAAGGTGGCACTCCTGAAATGTGGGTTTTGGCCATTATTTTGAAAACGCGCAAAAATAAACATGCATCGTAAGAACAAAAGTTGATCACAAGTGAATTTCCTTCAATTTGATGTTCATATCACATAAAAAATTTTTTTGAACATTTTTGAGCTATTTTCAGCAAGAAAAATAGATTTTCACGGAAATGCCTTCACAAGCCAGTGCATTTACACGTGTGTAATGAATTTGAAAGGCTGAAAAATACTAGCAGTTGTGGTTTACTGAAAGGTAATTAAACATTTTTGGTGTTTTATTGCGTGTGGTATAATTTTTTTGTGAACTAACGCAATAGTTTCTGCACGAGACAGAAATATAGTGCGTGTGAATACAAACGCAAATTTTCGGCTTGCGATTTTAAAAAATTGGCTCAAACGAAAAAAGTTAAAATTTGGCACATAAATGCACCTTGGCATCTTTGAGCGGTCGCAAAATTTGATTTTTGGCAAATCGATAGTATCTGAAAAATTTAGCGAAATTTATGTTTTTCAAAAATCGCGATTTTAGTGTTTTTCGAAATATCAATCATATTCATCAAAAATGACTTTTTGCGACCACTCGATGATCACGTCGAGGCGTGCAAAATGAGCTATTGATTGTGCAACAGCTACTTACTTGCGAAGAGAAATCGCAAGCCGAATTTCCACTCACGTTTGGTCTACAGTGAATGCTAATTTGTATCAATCAACTTCATTTTTTGTATTTAGGCATACTTTTACACCAGCTTGCCATTATGTATCTAAAATTGGCCCCAAACTGCCGTTTTTTGAAAAGTCACATTTCAGGAGCGCTACCTTAAAATGATGTTAAAATTTTTAACATATTTTTAACACTATTCAAAAACCATGTTAAAAGATGTTAAAACCATGTTAATAACGTGTTAAAATATGTTAAAAACATGTTAAAAGCATGTTAATCGAAAGTGCAAAAAACATGTTAAAAACATTCGAACACTTTCTTCCTGTGAAGGTGCTCTACTCAAAAAAATAGGTCCACTATTCCCCCCCAATTGCATTTAACCCCAACTTTGTGGCTTACTATTCGTACGTGGCTTTCCTTCGCGCACGGCTATGCACATAAACATATAAATTTCAAAATTACAAAACTAAGCCTCAGCCTAAGTCCAAACCTGAGCCTAAAATTGAGTATTTTTGAAACCGCACACGTACACTCACACATGCATAGCCTTGCGAGAAGGAGAGCTTCAGACTATTCGTTGATATTATCTTTTATCAAAGCCAATGCATGTCTGCAAGAATACATGCTGAACTGCTTGAACTTACTTGTGTAATATATATACTGTCTATAATGTTCCCATCTTTTTGTTTTACTTTTCTTGTCGAAAATATTTCTGATACGTCTCCAGTTGACTAAATTCTGCCTAAAAATTTCAAAAATTTCCATTTTTTCCTGGGGGCTCTCGCCCCCAGATCCCTGCTATCTGTGGTTTAATTCTTTTCGCGTTTTCACCACTGGCGGCCGAATCCCTCGGCTATCTCTGATTTTAGGAAAGAGCTTACCCCATCCCCTCCAACTGCATGAGTATCAAATAAAAGCTCTAATCCTTCCTTGCTTCTTGACATAAGTCAAAATTTGTCACTTAAAAAAAGTTGTGCCCCAAAACGTTGCTTTCCGGAGCGCACGATTAAATTTTGATAAAACCCAAAATTTACCATAACCGGCCGGCTCGGCTCGGCTCGGCCCGGCAGCGAAATTCCCGGCTCGGTTTAACCCTAAAGACAAAATTAAATTCGGACATTTTTAAAATTCATTTTCAAAAAATTTCCCACTTTTAGGCATAAATTGGGAATTTTTTGCGTTTTTGGGACAAAACATCGGGACAAGTCCCCCCTAAAATTTCGACTGTTCCGGGACAAGCCCCCCACCCCAGACCGAGACCGCGTGTACGTGTATGACTAACACTATATATAATTACTTACTCTATTTGGTGTTTTAACAAAGTGCCGAAACTCACAGACATTAGACTGGCCTTGAAAGCTTGTTTGTATATATATATATATATAAATATATATATATATATAAATATATATATATATAAATATACATATATATATATACATATATATTATATATATATCAGGGATCGACCGGAAGCCTGGTAGATGTGCCTAAATTCAAAACATTTACCTGCATGTTTTGATTAGCGTCAGCTTTTGTTTAAGCTTATTAGTTGTTGTTCGCACGCTTGCCTACTTATATTTTGCTTATGTCTTGTTTGTAAAATCGTATATTTAAATCCGCTCGTTCACAGTTAGTTGTTGGTTATTCTGATTGCTGCGGCCAAGTGTGTTACGTGTTTAACTGCCAATAAACGGCTACAATCTGGCGCCCCGGACTTCGTCAATTCATCCAACTCCAACCGCAAATCACTTCTTGCTCTTGATACAATAAAAGGAACAGCGGACGCTGCTGCTATCGTACTTGACAGTTTAGGCTCAGGCTTGGGCAAAGCAGTTCATGGTGCTGGTCAAGGGGTTAGTGCCATTGCTGATCCATTACTTCGAGGGCCGCTCCAAACACTCATCAATGCAGCAGTTATACTTGGTTCTATTATTTTTCTGACTGTTCTGCTATACTACGCTTACCAAAATAGAAACAGCCATTCTAAGATTTTCAAACCGTCACTGCGTCAACCACCGCCAAGCCCACCACCCTCGCCTAAATATGCTAAAACCGATGAAGAAATACAATTAAACGCCAATTTATGTAAAACCAACAGCGACAGTGAATCTAATACTCACTCAATAGACCACCTCGCCATGATTCTGGCACAAATTAAAATCACTCGATTTTCGCACTAGGTTCTAATTCTTTAATTGCTATTTTTCAACTGAAATTTAACGGCATAGTTTGTAATGCTTTGTTGGATACCGGAGCCACCCTATCTTTGGTACGAGACACACTATGCCCCCAGGGTTTTCTACCATTGGCAACAAAAGCACTCTCCGTGCAGGTCAATTGCTGCTGTTACTAGGGTTAATTATCGCTCGGATTCAGATAGAAGAAAAAGAATTTACTCAACCATTTCATGTTAGTAATCAAATAAACCACTCGTGCATTATTGGTACTGATTTTCTACGCAAATGCGGACACATCAGTCTAAATTTTCAATCGAAATTCATAAAAATTGATAACGAATGGATACCACTAAGTCAATGTAAGAGTCAAGTACAACTACAAGAAACTATCACTATCCCCGCAAGAGCTGAGATATTAGTCAGTGCGAAAACTTACGCTCCCAGCCATGCGTACTTGTTTGAACCCCACGCTACCAACGGCGCTAGATATAACTTGGCAATTGCGCGAACGCTCGTAACACCGCAGGATGATGTTGTTCCGGTTAGAATGCTCCGGTTAGAACTTGCGAAATGCACCCGTTACATTACACAAGTCGACACGAATCGGACAATTATAGCCTGTAGAAATCATTGTGAATATGTTGAAACTCCACAACTCTCCGGTGACCCTTTAAAAGATGTGAGTCTCCAGAAATCAAACTTATCAGCTTGTCAAAAGCAATTATTTTTAGACTTACTACGCAAATTTGTTGATATTTTTGCAGTCAACAACTTCGACTTAGGTCGCCCGCCCGCCATAAAACACAGTATCAATACCGGTTCTGAAGCACCCATAAAGCAACAACCGTACAGAGTACCGTTTTCGCAAAGGCAAACTATCATTAAACATATCAACGATATGAAATCTAAAAATATCATTAGAGAAAGTCAATCTTTTTGGGCCAGTCCAATCGTTCTAGTAAAAAAGAAAGATGCACCGATCGTTTCTGCGTAGATTATAGAAAACTAAATAAAGTCACCAAAAAGGATGATTTTCCGTTGGCCAGATTAGATGATATTCTCGACCAACTGGGTAACGCTCAGTTCTTCACAACGCTCGACCTTGCTTTGCTTTTATTGGCAAATTGAACTGAAAGAGTCCTCTAAGGAAAAGACAGCTTTCACGTCATTTGCTGGTCTATTCGAGTTTAATGTTCTAGCTTTTGGCCTAACAAACGCACCAGCTAGTTTTCAGCGATTATTGGAGTTTGTTTTTTCAGGTCTCAATTGGAAAATATGTTGCGTTTACCCTGATGATATTATAATCGCAAGCCCTACATTTGAAAAACATTTGTCTGACTTATCTGAGGTATTTACTCGACTTAGGGCCTTTTTATCATATGGTTAACGCGTGGTTAAATTAACCACGTTGTCTTTATCATATGGTTAATTTAACTATGGTTAACGCCGTGGTTAAATTGACCACGGGTTAAATTTTCGTCTATCATACCGTGGTTAAGTTAACCGCATCGTCTTTATCACTTGGTTAATTTAACCAAAATCGTCTTTATCATAAGGTTAAACCAAATTTTACCTTTAATCAAGCGTGTGGCTAACTTAACCACATCGTCTTTATCATAAAAAATTTAACCACGGCCTTAACTTGTCTTTATCATACCGTGGTTAAATTAACCACGAAACGTCTTTATCATACCAGCGTGGTTAAATTAACCACGTGGTTAAATTAACCACGACGCGTCTTTATCATAAAAATTTAACCATGGTTAATTTAACCACAGGGTGGAATTTCTATTCAAATGTTAACCACGAAAGGTTTTCGTGGTTAAGGGGTTAAATTGTGATAGTTATGTGTACATTATGGATCATAACTATTCACAATTTCAACCGATTTTAGCATGTAATAAGTCAAATGAAAGCTGAATAATTGGTCTGTTTAGTAAAGCCTATTTTATGGTTTGATTCCTAACGTATTAATCAAATAATTTGATTACAAAACAGATCTCTGGCTTAAAGAGGGGGGTACTTGTATAAGTGAAAACTTTAGGTTCTCCGATTTGCTTCAAATTTGCACACAATGTAGCCCCAGGTAAGGCGCATTGCAGATGTAATAAACTAGAACCAATGCTTTTGCCAATTTTTTGCTAGGGGCTACATTGTCTGCAAATTTGAAGCGAATCGGAAAACCTAAAATTTTCAGATATACAGGTCTCCCATTCCCCCTTAACTGTCGTTTTAACATTGTACAAATGCATTATAAGTTGTGTGACACTGATTCATACATACGATTGTATATAACTGCCTATAAGTACATGTGCAGTACTGTGCAAAAACAGTTCCCTGTTCGTAGCTTTTTTATCAAAAGTGACCATGGTTGGCCAGAAAGTGAGGAACAAAATTTTTTGTTGAAAAGTGGGCTTGACCCATTTTCAACGTAGTACAGTGAAAATATAATTTTTTTGTTTGTCAGTTTCCGGCCAACTTTTTGGTTAATTTTCGCAAAAATTGGTTTCTTTTCGCAAAGGATGAGAGTCATCGTACGCCGACGAACAGAAACCTTTTCTACGCACTGTATGCGGGGCGGAATGGGGGAACGAAACAAAAACATTTGGGTATAATTGCGTAAAATTTGTACTTTTTCAAAAATTGTGAAAAATTTGTTACATTTACAGAATTTTTGGTCAATCAGGAGGACGACTTCCCCGAAATTTGGCCGGACAGCCCCCCCAAACATTTTGACCCAATTAAATTTGTGTAATTAGGTAATGGGCTGTGTACAACTACCTTATATCGCCCACTAACCAGGTGTTATGATAAAAAGACGCAATGTTTAACCGTGGTTTTAACCCGTGGTTAACTCTGCATGATAAAGACGTGATATTTTAGCCGTGGTTAAATTAACCACGCCGTGGTTAACTCAATATGATAAAGACAATTTATTTTAGCCATGGTTAAATTAACCATGCCGTGGTTATTTTGCACTAGTGTTATGATAAAGACGCAATATTTAACCATGGTTAAGTTAACCACGCCGTGGTTAAATGTCGCTAACCAGCCGTTAACCAGGCGTGGTTAACTTAACCATCTTATGATACAGACGACTCGTGGTTAAGTTAACCATGGTTAACTTAACCACGGTTAAATTAACCATATGATAAAGAGGCCCTTAGACAAAATAAGCTCAAACTTGAACCTCGCAAATGTCATTTTATCCGACCTAGTCTTAATTTTCTCGGGCATGTCGTGTCTAAAGACGGCATTAAACAGGACCTGTCGAAAATAAACGCTGTCAAAAATTACCCTACAACGACAAATATTAATGAAATTAGACAATTTCTTGGTCTTTCTTCTTATTACAGACGGTTTATAAATAACTTTGCGAGCATAGCTGCCCCCCTAGCTTCAAAAAAACGCTAAGTTCGTGTGGACTGACGCCTGCGATCGCGCATTTGCAGAGTTAAAGCACAAGCTTACAACAGCGCCCGTGCAAGTGTATCCGAATTTTCACCTACCTTTTAATATTACCTGTGATGCTAGTGCCACAGCTATAGGTGCAATCTTAAATCAAACGCACGACGGCGAGGATAGACCAAATGCCTACTTCCGTCGCACCTTATCGCGCAGTCAACGCAACTATGCAGCAAGCGAACGAGAAGCACTTGCCGTCGTTGAGGCTATCAAGCACTTTAGGTGCTATGTTTATGGCCACAATTTTACTGTATTTACAGACTGTGTTGCGCTTAAATGGTTATTTTCAACACCAAACGGTTCAGGAAGGCTTGCTCGATGCTGTTTAGTTCTTCAAGAATACAGACCTTATATGGAAATAAAACATCAACCCGGCTTCAAAAACAACCATGCTGATGCACTGTAGCGAATCCATAATGAAATTTCTGGTCTTACATCGGTTAAAAGCTTAGCAGAACGCCAACTGGTGGACCCAATAATCTTTCGAAAAATTTTAGAAATGAAAGATTCGCGAAATGCTAATACCAACATCGCTGGCTATCAGTACGATAAAAAATCAAAATGTCTGTTGTATTGCACTAAAACAGGTAAACGTATAAAATGCGTGCCTGTGGTCCACACCCCTAACAAAAAACAGAAGCTTTTCATGCATGGCCTTTCTCAGGTCATCTCGGTTTTGACAAAATTTACCAAAAGATCAAAACTAGGTTCTACTGGCCCACATTGGGTGCAGATATAAAACAGTACTGAGCAAGCTGCGTAGCCTGCGCTACTAAGAAAAACCCACTAGAGGTACTGAGATACCCAACCCAAAAAGGTCAGCTCTAACTTTACCAGACCGTTCACAGTAGAGTTTCTCACTCGCGAAAGCTGGATAGGCCTCCAAGAAACTATCGTAGAACCACTTGGAAAAATAGTGTGGTTCACCGATGGATCAGTGACTGAAGTAGGAGCCGGAGCTGGTATGATCTGCAGTGATGGCACAGAAATATCCGTGTCGTTAGGCGTTTATGCCACAATCTTACAGGCAGAAGTCTTCGCAAGTCTCAATTGTGCAGACCACATGCTACGAAGCCGTGTCTATATCAGGAAAGTTTTCATTTATAGTGACAGCCGCGCCAGCTATTCGAAGCGTCACAGTGACTAGTTGACGAATGTCGTCGCATGCTAAAATCCCTCAGTAGATTAAACGAGGCCATACTATAGTGGATCCCGGGACATGCCAGCGTAGCAGGGAATGAACATGCAGATACGCTGGCAAAGGCTGGGGCCAATAGAAAATTTGTGGGCCCAGAACCAGACTTGGGCATTATGACAAGCAGGTGCAGAATTGCAACGAAGAACTGGGCAATTGACTGCCAGAACAGCGAATGGGCAAGAAGCAGAAGCTGCAGACAATCCAAGATGTTTATGCAGTGTAGAGACAAGAATGTAACAACATTTCTACAATGTCTCAACAGGAAATGGCTCCAGGTAATCTTAGGACTTGTCACAGGACATATTTGGCTAAATTGCCATCTAGCCAAAATGGGCGTAATCGAAACAAGCACTTAAAAATAGTGCAATTTAGGGGAACCAGAGGCGGGGCCCCCCTCCCGCCGCAAGACGTTTTCTCGAATTCGGGAAGGAAAAGCTAGCTTTAGAAGAATTTAGAGATCTACAACTGGAGGCCATGCTACGGTATGCTAAAGCTACAAAAAGACTAATAGACTAACGATGGAAGTCAAGTAAGTCTGACATAAGTTCTATTCAGGTGACGTTCAGCTCAAGCCTAATGAGGTAAGCTCAATACTACGTGCAATGGGCCTACGGCCCGCGCACGTGGCCTGTCTTTTGACAGGCCGCCGCCATCATCATCATTGTATATACGTCCATTCCACATTAAAACATGAGCTTAAGGGGGCGCTCCAGGAATCAATGATTTGGGCTATATTTTTTAAAAACAGCAAAAATGACTTATTTATTACAAAAAATGCTTCCCTCAAGGTGCTCTACTCCAAAAAAATAGGTGCACTATCCCCCCCAACTGCACTTGATCCAAAATTCAGCAAGTAAGCCAGTGCGTCAACGCTTTTGAAGGAATTTTAAGCAGACGATACGCATATTTTATTAGCCGCAATAAAAAATTAAAACAATTTTATTGCTTTCTGTGCAGAAAAATTGCACGAAAAGCTATTTTTAGAAGCATAAGACTCAAATAGGTAGTGTGAATACATAACCAATTTTTGGCATTTGATTACAAATTACTGGTATGGTATTTTTCTCCAAAATTTTGCACAATAATAGCCCTTAGCGCTGCGCAGTTGAACAATTTTTTTTAATTTTACTATAGAATTTTTTTATATGATTTTTACTGCTCAGAACTCGACTTCAAAAACACATAATGGCAATTTTTTTCAAAACCCAGTACGATTGCTAAAATCTAAAATAACGTCTAACTAGAAAAGCACAAAAGATACACGTTGATATATAACTTATGATTATTCGTAAAGTTTGAGCAGAGTTATCGTTTGCCAAAAATTTGCTCACGTTCGGTGTTCTGAGAGTCACCTGACATGATCACGTGATTTGATACTTTGCCGCAAGCGTTCTTTCATACCATACAATGCATTCGTATAGTAAAGTTTGACTTCTGTTGAATAAAACGTTGCTCAATTTTTGGCAATTCAAAACGATGCGATGTATTCACTTTAGACTCAAGGGTAGTGTAATGTGTATGTGGGTTGAATATTTGGTACAGCATTTGCGTAGGTTTTTGCAAGGTGTCAAAAGCAAGGACATATATAGCTATTTTTGCTAATTTTTTGAAGCTCACTTATGTCTATAAACGTACGTGTTTGAGATTCCTTTCCATTTTAGTCGACATCTGTCATAGGATAGAAAAAACCGGTCTCCGATCGAAAGCTCAGTTGACTGATCAGATTCATGACCAAACGATTCACTCTGCTGCCGATAACAACATGATTCGATAAGTTTGCCTGGTTATTTGTGGATCAGAATGACTTGCTTACATTACCATATTATAGCTTGACCAAAAACTCTTGAACCCTGAGACAAAAAAAGTGGCGTGATTATAGTGACTACTCTTTGTACTCCTGATACTCGCAATTCGCTTATTTCGCAATGAATTCGCATGGTTTTGTTTGTCTCAGGGTGCAGCATTTTTTGATCAGACTTTTTAGTTTCAATTATTCGTGTAAAAAACATTGCTTTATGCATTTGCAATCCAAGCAAATTGTTTAAGATCGTGTGGAGTATGCGTCCGTTATTTGGAGTCCATATTTAAGAAGTGATATTAATTGAAAATGTTCAAAAACGCTTTACTCGATTTTTCAAACCATTTATTGCCTTTGATTATTCGAATCGCTGTCAGTCACTAGGACTGGACATTTTAAAATTAAGACGACTTCTGATTGATCTTACTTTCGTTTATCGTATTTTACATGGTCATACAGTTTGGAATCCTGATAAGGTTTTTGTACGCTGTGCTTCTAATGCTACTCGTGGTCACTGGTTTAAACTAGACCACCCAAAATTTAGGTTAGATATACAAAAGTATTGGTTCTCTAACCGAGTTGTTAGTCCCTGGAATTCACTGCCTGAATCCGTTGTTTGTGCTAAATCTGTATCTGAATTCAAGTCCCGGTTAGATCACCACAAAAACAACTTGAAGGGTTTTCGAAAAGTATTCAAATAAACTGTCTTCTCGGAGGGAATTCGCTGGTGTAGCTGCTTGCTATGAGTTAACTGCTTCATCTGGAGTATACACTTTTTGAGTTTTTACTCAATTGCGGTTATATAAACTGTCTGTCATTTTTTTTGTTTTTTGTTAAGTTTTGTGTAAATAAATTCGTTTTGTTGTTTTTTGTTTTGCATTCCTTTCGCGCGTTTTGATTTGCGTATTTTTATTTCCTAATGTGGAGTTCATTTATTTTCTTTGTTTTATAACACCATTTGGTTTAATGGTTGTGAAGTAAAATGATTTGATTTGGTTTAACTTGTTTGCTTATGGGTATAATAACCGATAGGTAAATGCACGTGAGGCAATTTGATTATCGGAATTAGATAAACTACAGTTTATTATAGCACATAAAGAAGCCCAATCTGCCGCAAAAACTTCAATAAGTATTAAGAATTACTTTCAGATAAGCTGGCCAGCAAAAAAATAATTTTTTGTAAAATGTGTATTCAAAATATTGACGCAATTTTTTCAGCAGAATGCGTTTGCAAAAGATTTAAAGCGTTTTTTCAATGCAGCAGGCTTCTTTAGAATGAGGTGTGTACTATGGTAACGTGTTGTTTAGAAAGATTTGTGTGTGTGCATTTGTGCATGTTTTGACTCATGTGATTGTGCGGGTGTAAGAGAACGCAAGTGTGTGTGCCAAATGTGTCTGCTCAGCTGCTGTGTTCAATGATATGCTGCCTTGAATTACATATCTGCTGTACCTACGTAACTATTTTTGCAACTGGCAAATTTTGCAAACTTCACTTGCATATTCGACAAAATTCTAGTGGCCAGAATTGCTATTTTTTTGCCACAAATTGTTCACAGAGGTTCACTTTTACATAATCTCACACTTTGTTTACAGTTTCATATATCACACTCTCACTGTCTCACATAGTTTTAAGACCTGTTCACACGAGAAAGCAAGAGCGTGCGCATGAGCGGGCGCATGAGTGGGCGCACGTGCGAGCGAATGAATTTTAGCTTATTAATACCATCAAAATGAGCTATCTTGCGACTTATTAGGTTCAGTATAACTGTTGATAATCTTAAATCATCGTTTTTTATGGTTTTCGCGTAAAATCTGCCAGGGTTCCATTCAAAGGAAATTATTCAGCTTTCAGTTATTACATTCTGTAATTCAACTAGTTTTGAAGAATGAGCTAGTAATGGGGTTATTTTTTCCTATACACGGCAAGTTTATGTATATACATATGTAGACATTTTCAATTGAGAGGATGCCAAAGTCGCTATAAAATTGTGGCTTTTCAATTCGATCAACATTAATGTTATTGTAAGGATAAATTTTCCTATTTTAAAATTATCACGTTTTGTTTATTAAACACTTTATTTTGCTGTATTTATTATATGCTGAATACTTTAATCAGTGTCACTTTCATCGCTACTGTCCAGCGCAATAATTAATTCGTTTCATTTAACAATCTATTAAAGCGTCTCTTTCCCACTAATTGTCTTCAACTTTTCTTACATGCTAGACAGTTTTACTCTAGTTTGACGGCGTTATCTCACTTAAAATACTCTGGGTCAGCTTTGTTTTGTTTCTTTTGGCAACCCGTAGAGTTCTTTCACTACCAACATTTCGCGGGCCGGGCCAGACCTATTACTCGCGGGCCGGGCCCTCAAACACCGGCCCGCCACCTGCGGGCTGCGGGCCGCGCTGCGGGCCGGGCTGCGGGCCGAGCTGCGGGCCGAGCTGCGGGCCGGGCCCGGTCATGGTTTTTTCGTAAATTTGAACGAAACTGAACTGAACAAAGCTGAACACGGCTGCATAAGTACGAATCGATCCTTAGACTGCAACAGACGCACATAAATACGACTAACACTAATTTACATAATCGTATGCGCGCATTTGGTGTAACATTTCACAAGACGTACACTACAGCAAGCAGCCTGAGCGGCGTGACAAAAATCAATATCAGTGCAGCCCGGCTCGCGGCACGGCCCGCAGCAGGCCCGCAACCGGCCCGCGTTAAGGCCACCAAGTGCACTGCGCTATAACGGGTGAAAACCGGGGCAAAGTGCTTTAACTCGTTCAGAACCTGCCCTATCTAGATCCGGGTCACAAACAAGGAATCACCAACAACAGTTACCAAGCCCTCCAAGGGCTCCTAATCACCACAAAGCCCTAAAACACTGATTAAAAGCTTAAAATTTTATTACAAATTTCAAGTTTTTATTCAGTATAAAATCAACAATAAATTTATAACAAGAAAAAATGAGTAAAACTTAGCTCAAAGCATATACCTAACTTAGAGGGACCTAGCCCTAACTCGAAACGGCACGCGACGCCTCAATCAATGCCTAGCCCCTATTCAAATGCGCCGGCGCTATCTCCGGATTTGCGTCGTCGTCGTAGATAATAAGCTAAGCCACACCGAAGGAGAATCAATTTATATCAATGAGGCCATTTCGAACTCGACTAGCTCCCCCCGTTAAACTACAATTTAGAAAATGTGAAACAAAGTAAAATAATGAATTTAAATATAAAATATGAGTTTGGATATTAAGGTATGAAATGTATTTTATAAAAAAGTTAATAAAAGTCTATTCACGCGCCACGTCATCGAACAAAAACGTGTAAGCCTACAATTAGGTAGATCGAATTGCTGGCAGCCTTTCTCATGTTCTAAAAACTATAGAGCGCAACGCAGTGCTACTTCACACGCCAATACTTCCAATTTAGAAAACGACTAAAATGCATAACGGGGCTAGCTTGGACGTGTGAATAGACAAGTTTAAACGCGTTTTTTGGCTAAATCGAAGTTTGTAGGCTGCGGAAAAACCTACCCCGAATAGGGCTTGACCCTACAAATATAGCAGGTGCCCCCTGCGCAGGCAAGACGTCCCGGCGTGTCTAGTGCATCTCCTTTGGGTACCCCCTAGTTGCGGTGTGTTTTCCCACCCTGAATTCAAATTTTGCAAACCACAAAATTAGAAATGGCAATTTAAACCAGTACACGTAAACTGGCTTGGACGTGTAAATAGACAAATCTAAACGCGTTTTTTTGGCTACATCGAAGTTTGTACGCTGCACAAAAACATACCTTTTTGCTGTTGCTGACTCTTTTTGAGTTTTAGTTAATTCTAGTACTCCTTTAAATGAGCTTTCAGAAAATGTATACATTGTGTTGCCTATCTCCTAGCATTTAGGCTCAGTAAAACTCCGAAGTTCCCCAGGCACAGTTTTTGGTCAGGCTAAGTGAAATATATATGTGTGTGCGTCTCTGTTCGTTTTTGTTTGTGTAATTGTGTTGGTGCAAGTGAATGTCGGTGTGTTTTTAAAAGCATGTTATTTAATGTATCACTCAAAATTACTGACAGTTGTCACTCAAAACTGCAGGCTGATAATTGGCTGCCTTAATGTGACCGTCTGCTGGCCTGAGTACTTGTGTAAAAAATACTGCCGATTCCGTTTAATCAGTCTAGATGACAGTGGTAGAATAGTAGAATAGAGTGGTATCAAACTGAATCGTAGAAATGTACTGCATAAAAAAACTAATAGCAATTCTGCGACTCTGTGTACAATAAAATGTAAATTCGATTGACTGAAAGTTTCCAAACAGATATTTTTCCCAATAATTAAAACTACACCGTTTTAACTAATATTGTAAATTATGTCTAACATATTTCTACTTAAGGTTGACCTCACATGCACTTATTGTTGAAAATTTCCTACATAGTAATTTACTATGAAAAGACTTTTGACCCCACATTCAGGTCAGGTCAAGGTTTTATGGTTTCATTACCATCTGTTAAAAAGTGTTAAAGGGACAAGGGGTGTTCGAAAATTCAGCCTGTGACCTGAGAACTTGACATTGACAGTACGATTTTGGCACATTCGAACTTCACATAAGTAGTTGATATTGAATAAAATTTTAACTGTAAATGTAGAGTTCGCAACGGCTTTACCTCGAGTTGTTATACAAACTCTTATACAAACTTAAAAAATTGCATCGAATTTGAAATGAACGCATAAAAACATTTATTGAAAATATTTTCATTAAATATATAGTTATGTTGAAAAATTATAAAAATGAAAGCAACAACATTTAAAAGTGTATATTTAAAACAAGTGATTGTGTTATGTATGATTTGAATACATACTATACCTACCTATGTTATATCATAAGATCAAAACAACAGCTGTATTACAGCCTCTGTTAATATGCTTGTCTAATTACAGGCATTTATGGTCGGCAATGCCTTTGTACAGCGTTGCGCTAATCTACCACGTTTTGAGTGACAACAGTCAGTAATTTTGAGTGAACCTATTAATATATTTTCTTTTTGCGCGGCCGCCTTACCGGCCGTGCATACTAATTTCAGTCAATGCACTGAAACTGAAAATGCATGTAAATCATGCCCAGTTTCAGTGGATTTGAACTGCACTGCTGCTTCTTACCAGCTGCAGCATGCCTGCATGCGTTGTGTGTGTGTATGTGGTCAGATTAACGGCGTAGTCTGAAGTGGCTCAACTCTGAATTGGCCCAACGCTTGTTGGCTGTCCAGCGTATACGTGTACAGCTATTCCGTGCGCACGTACAGGTCAACTGTTAATTATGCTCCGCCTTAGCACTTATACGTATTGAATTCGTTTCCCTTTTGATCTCAACTATTGCAGCACTATTGTCGGACTAGTATTAGAAAAATTTATTACTGTATTTTAGTAGGTTTAGTAAGGCAGGAGAAAAAATAAAAAGCAGTTACAGTTATTTATTAATATTAAAACTTGTGACTAAAAATATTTTTAATATTATTTTTTATATTAATACTAACATTACAATAAATTGAGTATATAAAGTAGGTATTGAGTACATAAACATTTAATTAAAAAGAAAATAGAATGGCTATTAAAATGAAAATTGGGCCCACTATTTAGATAAATATTATTATATTAAGTTTAAAAGTTTTAAAGTAAATATTAAGTAAGTATCTACGTCGAAAATAACAGTTCTCTAATTTTTGCTTATTTTCACATATGCTTATTTTCACATATTCGCTCTCTATGTTAAATTTTTCTATTTTTTTTAATTCACACATTAATTTATGGTTCTGACCAGTCACCAACTCTAGTCACAAAATTCATTTTACAATAACATTATAAACTTCGTGTGCGGCGTGACTGTAAATGCACATCAATTGGGGGCCAGAATGTCCCGCTGTATGAGTTTAAAGTGACAGCCGCCAAAACAAACAGCCAATGGGCGTTGGGCCAATTCAGAGTTGGGCCATTTCTGTGATAACGTTCAGTACTGTGACATTACATCGATTACAGTACATTTTGGTAGCAGAACTGTGGTCCAGATGTCCAAGTGCTCTGTCTCCTCGCTCCCCATGGAATCCTGCCAATGTTGTCGCAAAGATTCAACCGACGGAATCCAGTGTGACAGCTGTTCGAATTGGTGGTGCAAAGGATGCATTAACCAGCCCAAAGGGACTCTGCCAGATAAACTTTACAAGGCCCTCCATGGCAAGGCATTTCTTTGGTGTTGCCGCGATTGTGGTGGTCAACCTTTGCCACAACAATTGATCAAAGAAGGGCCGTTTTCGGTGGGGCAGCTGCGATTATTTGGTTGCAGTAAGTTGGCAGTATCTGGCGTTGTGGCGGGAGGTACGGATAGTGAAGGGGACGAAGACAGATCAGGGGGGACATCTGAAGAGACCTCAAGTGGCACCTGTGGGGGGACCTCAGGTGGGCCATCCGGGGGGATCACTGGCGGACAAATAATTTCCAAGGCAAGTCACTGCGACAGTGGTAGTCAGGATCAGTCCAGTCAGACCGATATTATGCGTATGATGATGATCCTGCTGGAAAAGCAAGAGAATCAAAGAAAAGAAGATTTGATCAGAATGGAAAAAACTTTAAAAGAAGAACGATTACGACAAGATGAGCAAAGAGAGCGGGATTTGGCCCGCCATCGAGACGAAATAAGACTGATTCTAGAACAATCAAGTCGGGCACTCCAAGGCCCATCCCAAACAAGTGAAGATCGTCATATTTCGGCAGTGCAATTGCCCAAATTAAAGCTACCTACGTTTTCTGGGGACAAACTGCAATGGTCAAATTTTTGGGAATCTTTCGAGATTAATGTCCACGACCAAGAAAGACTAAAAGACAAGCAGAAATTAGATTATTTGCATCAATCATTAGAAGGCGCCGCTTTAGATAAAATAAAGGGTCTGGGGCTGCAAGGTAACAGCTACTCCGAAGCAGTTAGGATACTCAAAGAAGAGTATGGTAAGCCTCAGGACTTAATTGAATCTAGAGTTAAGATGCTACAAAACTTACCTGGCGTAAAAGAAAATGGCAGTAACCTTGAAAACTTCATCGATGAAATTAGAGCGGCAGCTACGTGTTTGACAAAATTAGGTGTTGCGGAAGCTGGTTTAGACTTTCAAGTTTATGTATTAATACAAAAGTTGCCGCAAAACATCCAAGCAGAAATCAAAAGATTAAGGGTTTTGAGAGGTAATACTGAAGTAGGATGGACAATGTCTGAATTTTTAAAGTTATTATCTGACGTCAAGCTGTTGCTACCTTACAAAGCAGTGGCTACAAGACAAAGACAGGAGCCCAAAGAACAACAATCGAGTGAAGGTTTTCCGACAGCTGCCTCCTTCTTACAAGCAGCTAACATGAATGCCCCTGACCGCTTCTGCGTGTTCTGTACTAAAGGTACGCATTTCAGCGACGAGTGCAAAATTGTAATTGATGTTGGACAACGAAAAGAGCTGCTGGCACGACAACGACGATGTTTTAAGTGCTTGAGCAAGGACCATATGGCACATAACTGTAGACGGTTGAAAAAATGCTTTCACTGTAAAGAAGTAGGTCATCATTCTAGTTTGTGTATTAAAAAAGCAAGGGTCTACGCAAACCAACACGCCAGTGATGCAAATGAAAGTATTAATGACGAACTAGCTGAAGCGGAAGAAGTGTCTCAATTCCAAACCTTCCTGGCTGGTCCGGACGAAGTGGACGGAATCATAATGGCAACATGTCCTACAAAAGTAGTGAATCCAGAAAACAGTCAGGTAAAAATGATGAACGTCTATCTAGACGCAGGGGCACGCTACACCTGTATCGACAAAGCTTCTGCTGACCAACTGAACCTAAAGCCGATACGAAAAGTAACTCTGAATACTGCGCGGTTTAATTCCAGTCAAACAGAAAAGGTGCTTGCAGACGTTGTCCAGTTAGAGTTACATGGCGAAAAAGATTTCATTTTAAGAATTCACGCTTACTCCATCCCAAACATGGCACCTCCGCTGCCACTGTACCCGACAAAACTAAGCAGAAGCTGTTGGCAGAAAGTTAAGCCATACAATCCAAAAAACAAGCCACCCATACAACAGAAAGCAATAAAAATCGATTGTACTGCGGACTCTGCTGTTAACGCTGTGAAACGATTCGTAGCGCGTAGAGGATGCCCAAAGACTATCCTCAGTGACAATGCTACCCAATTTTTAAAAGCAGCAAACGTACTTAAAGCTGTGTGGGATGAAAAAATTGGAGAAGAAGTGTATAAAGAACTTAGAACCTTTTTTGCTGATGCAAATGTAAATTGGAAGAACATACCAGAAAAGTCACCATGGGTAGGGGGGTTTTACGAGCGTCTGATCGGGTTGGTGAAAAGAGCTATTAAGAAAGTCCTGTGGCGGGCCAGCATAAATGAAGACGCACTGTCTACGTTAGTGACTGAAATTGAAGCCGTTATCAACTCCAGACCGCTGATTTCTCTAAAGACCGATGTCAAAGACGGAGGCGTATTAACCCCTGCAGATTTCATCAGTCCAAGTCAGCGTGTCACTTTGCCACCGTCCGAAGAAAACGACGACGATCCGGACTACATACCCACCATGGCAGCTGCCGGGACACTGCTCGCAGAATGGAAAAAAAGCCAACGACGTCTCGACCAATTCTGGAAAATATGGCAATCTCAGTATTTACAAGAGTTAAGAGAAAGCCATAAGCTCTACTTTAAAGCAGGAAAAGGGGAAGTTTCTCGGGTTCCAAAGGAGGGGGAAGTAGTGCTGCTAAAAGACGTTACTCCCAGGGTGACGTGGAAACTAGCTCGAGTGATCAAGCTGCTCCCTTCTCAGGACGACGAAATACGGTTTGTCCAGATACAACTGCCGAGTGGTACTTTGACCAAACGGGGGATGCGAGATCTTATTCCCTTAGAAGTGACCCCTGATAATGAATCCGACAATACTTCGACGGGAAATCAAATGGCGGCCGGGAGAGTGTTATGAAATATATTAATATAAAATGAAATAAATAAACGACAATGAAATATGAATGCATAAACTAAGACTAAGTTATGACTTGTATCTTTTGACTAGTTTTTTTTGAATGTATGGTGTGATAACGTTCAGTACTGTGACATTACATCGATTACAGTACAATTTCAGACCTCACCAGATTAACAACCTGCAAGTAAACTGCTTGCATTAAAATGAACTGAACTTGCCACTTGGCAATTAGGTGTGTATGTGACATGTGTGTGTAGCACTTCGAGGTGGGGAAATCATAGCCCGTTTTCATTTGAAACAAGATAAAGGCACCTATGCAATAAAGATTACAGTCGCGAAACTGTGATCAACGCTTTCAAAGTACAGCATGAATATGTATGTTACGTGGCCAGCTAAGAGACTCCGGGGAAGGGGTGAGCCTTCAAGGGCTCAGAGGTAGGGCTGACTGCTGAGCAACATTTTCACATTTTCTTCTGTTGTTGCTCCGTGAGCCACTGTTTTTGCTTGGTGAGCCACTTTTCTCCGCGGGCAGTCTGGCCCAGGGGGAGATTAGGGACCTGTCTGGGCCCCTACAAACCCCCTCTACGCCCATATATGCCAACAAACCAACAAATTTTCTGCTCAGCAGCAGACTTGTTTTTGTAACGGTGCTTTGTGAGCGAAAAGTGTGGCATCAGCTTAATTCGGCAAATTAGGAGAAATGTTAGAAGCTTATTAGGGTTGTAATTTCTGTACATAACAGAAGTGTACATGCCTCTGTTTGTTTCATCTGAAAAATATATAAACACACGAAAATATTACAACAACATAGCATGTGTATATTATGTTACTGAGAAGCTCGCCGTCGTGAGTGTCGTCAACTCTACTATCAGCTGTGTGAACGACAAGGCTACTGTTAGGTAAAAGTGTAGCACCACGAAATTAACTATGCTCGAACAAATGACATAATGAGAGTTAGGGTCACCCAGTACTTTGGGCAGTGATGTTGCAGTTTCGCATGCGGGTCGATTCCCGACGCCAGCTTTCTTTTTTTTGTGAATTCGGAATCCTTCAACACCCGACTCGTAGTTGGACTACACATATTTTTGTGTCCAAGCTAATTCTTAATACATAGTACTCAAATGAAACTGTCCTAATTTGGAACTTACGTTTAAATTGGGTAGGTATTATTATGACACTGGGATTATGTGTTTACGAATATATTATGCATGATAGTGATTTCTGTAGCATTGGTACTATGTTTCAACATTTTGGTACAGGCCGCGCTACATTTTACAGAAACGGTAAAATAATACTACAGTCCTGGCCTCAAATAGTGTCCTTTCACTCGGAGATGACACAAAGTCCACTCCAAGCTCACTCGCATTTGTAATAAATACCTCCGCGAGAAAAGTTGGAGTGGTCCGAGTGAAGTTTTGTGACTTTTGCTAACCTTTTGACTTAGCACATATGCGCAAGTACGTAGCCTGCAAGCTAAATTCCTAAGCACGTATGTATTTACGCGTATGCTAAAAGCAGTGAACCTAGGTTAACCTCACTCGATACTTTTTCCACACGATACTCGCACCAAGAGTACATAATAACGGCTCACTCTATATTGAAGAAGAGTGAGACACTCTCCAGCCTGCCTGTGTTCTAGCACAAGCAGATGCGCTGATCGTTTTCAGGCTACATGTTGACATTCTGTGCAACATGTGGCAGGCCAATCAGAAGCGAGCTCCTATTCTCTGATTGGCAGACGCCTGTGCACGTGCTCCAATCATAAAACGGGATAGGGATAAAGGTTAAGAACTCATTATTTATTTACAGTCGGCTTGCAAAAACTTTAAAAAAGGTTTGCAAATACCTTTGGGGATATTTTCGCAAACTTTCAGCGAAATTGATTGACAAACTTTTAAGAAATTGAGAAAAGTTTATATCTCAAAAGTTTCTCAATCAATTTAGCTGAAAGTTTGCCAAAATATCCCCAAAGATATTTGCAAACCTTTTTTCATGTTTTTGCTTGCAGAATATGAATGAATAATGAGTTATTAAGCTTTTATCCCTATCTTAATGCTTATCAACGCATCAGCGATTATATACTAAAGTGTGTTACGCACAGAATCTACGCGCTGATTGGCCAGCCACATGTTGCACAGAATGTCAACATGTAGGCTGAAAACGACCAGCGCATCTGCCTGTGCTAGAACACAGGCAGGCTGGAGAGTGGCTCACTCTTCTTCTATATAGAGTGAGACGCTATTACGTACTCTTGCTCGCACGAACACTCGAAGTCACTCGCACACACACGCACGAAGTACACTATTTGAGGCCAGGACTGTAACTGTCATTCTGTGAAAATATATACGCTCGTCAACAAAAGTGCTTGTTAAAAATGTGTCTGTTCTGCAGATTTGTTCATTGTTTGTCTGCGTGTCACTGTAGTATCTACGTGCGTAAACACGTAAACGAAACGGCTAAAGTACAAAAGTACAAAATTCAAAGTTCATTTGCATATCTTACATGAATCAGTATGTCTGGACAAAATGGAAGGGTAGTAGTAACATAAATTTTGTATCACTAAGGGCCTTTTCATAAAAAGATTAAAAATCAAAGGTTAAAATAAATCTTTTTATGAAAACGACATTAAAATTCAGTTGCAGCTGTGAAGACTAAAAATATTAAAAATTCATAGATTGATTGCAGCGTGAGTTTTTAATCTTGATTTTATGAAAACGTGATTAAACACTTTCAATATTTTTAATATCGCTGATTAATTTTATTATTTTTAATCTTTTTATGAAAAGGCCCTAAGATTTATAACGTCCTCTATTTTACGCTATTTGTTTGCACAATACACCTGCAGTAAAGTCTCAAGCCACACAAGTTTCAGTTTCATACTGTGTCTCACACTATTCACATAGTCTTAACTAAGCCCAGTTCATAGTTGTCCGCAAGGGCTGTCCGTGTTCGAGCCCGTGTCCGTGTCCGTAAGAGTAGTTTAATTCATACTTGTCCGGATGTCCGTAACCAGTTGTTCGAGGGCCATATCCAAAATTGGATTTAACGGATTAGATTTATATTAATTTTGCAAATAACACAGCAGAAAATAAAAACAACCGGCTGAACTTTTGCTTTACACGTCTCATATGGATTATCTAGAAGTCTGCCAAGTTTCAGCCAATTACGAGCACTTGACGCTGCGTTATTGACGAAATATAGAGAATCTGTGATATATATACTATAATATTACCCATATGTTCGAAATTCATAGTCTTTTGTCAAGTCTAAAATTAGACAGCCTAAAAATAGATTGGGTACCGGTTCGCAAACTTTATGGGCCCAGTTCGCAAATTTAGGCCCTGTTCGCAAACTTTTTAACTCATTATTAATTAGTGCCGGTTCGCAAACTCGTGGTACCAGTTCGCAAACTTTCTTTTTGGAGGCAAACATAGTAGCTTACGTATTTATTATTTTTACGTAACAAAGACCTCACACAAAAGTGTACTACAAAAATATTCTTACCCCCTGCATATTAACTCATCAACACACCTGTTAAAGGTGAAAGTTCACTGAGCAAACAATTGAAAGATTATGCATAGAAATTTCACCTCTCAGGTTGCAGATAATGAATGTAAATTTTGCAACGATTATCAGCGGGAGACTTTGGGCAATATAATATCACTTTTACAGTATAAATAAACAGGGTTTTTATTCATACTCACTCCATGGTTTGCTGGAGTTTCCAATTGGGTGAAAACTTTCCAGACCCAAGATATGGTAATTCCAAATTTGGCAAACCAATGTTGTTGTACTATAGTGTTGTACCAGTGTTGTGTTGATTTTTGGTTGTATTATAGTGCCTGGTTTTTGTTATGAATTTAGCAAACTTTCGACCAAAAATGATTGCACTTACTGGCAATGTCTGCATTGTTTCAAGCTGAAAAAACACAAAAAAGTAGGGCAAAAAGTCAAACCATTTTCATTTAAGTTAAAGTTAAAGTTAACCAAAAAATAATTACTTTTAAGTATAGTACTTTTATAAAATAACTTTAATTTAAAGTTAAAGTAAGGTTGTTTTAATTTAAGTTAAAGTTATCGCTAAAGTAAGACCTCTAATTTTTTTAATTTCAGTTAAAGTTAAAGTTTAACTTTATTGCCCGACAAAAAAGACCCGTTCTGCTTACACAAAAAAGTGTGGCACAAGCTAATTAAAAGTTCGCGTCTATTCCCCCTATGCGTTTATTTAGTTTATTTTGTATTGGTCTTTGTGTGTCTGTTAGATTAAGTGTTGATTGGACTAAATAGGAGTTTGCGAACCGAGACTCAGAGTTTGCGAACCGGGCCCCTGACAAAAGTTGGGCCGTAATTAAAAAGTTTGCGAACCGAGACTGTCGGTTTGCGAACTGGGGCGGTTTGCGAACTGGTACTAGGCCTAAAAATAAATATGTTCATAAAAAATAAATAAACAAAAATGCATAAATACAATTAAATTTATCGCCAGTTTTGAAAAAATTAGTTCAAAACAGTCAAATTATATGATTGGTGTGAATTTTTCTCCCGGAAAATCTACCCCGGTGCAAATTTTCCGGGGGGAAAATTTACACCGGGGTAATTTTTCCGGGGGAAAAATCCACAGAGGGGAAAATTTACACCGTGACAGCGGCACTAAAAATATCAATGACAAATTTTTTTATCAAACATGACCATTCTCACGTTGATCACATTTTTAGCCGCCGATGTAACTAATGGTGCAAAGTTGCCATTAGAAAATTCGGCAGCGATGTCACTAAGCGCAGTGACGTCCATAGCCGTACCATGTCATGGTTGGCTATAAGATTTGAGTCTGCCGTTTCCTCATTTCGACTCATAAATAAACAATTCCCGGAACAGTTTTGTATCAGGTTTAATCACAAAACTGTTGCACTTTCCCGTCGCTAGTTACATACATATGTAGATGCATGGTGCGACACACACACACTCTCACAGAAATGGTGTTGCAGAATCGCCTGTCGCAGAATACGTATATAAGGTGCACGATCCAACACACACGCCCACACAAAGTGTGTAATTTCGGGACCTGGTAGCAGTTTTACGGCAGATGTCGCTTGTAAGCGTGTACCAGCACGAGATTTTACCCCCCCCCCCACATCTAGGCGCTATTTGCGCTATTTGCGCTATTATAATTTCCAGCTCAAAAACGCCCCCCCGACCTCCCCCCCGCTATTTGCGCTATACACGCTACGACAGGTACCCCCCTCCCCCCCACAAAATAGCGCCTAAATAGCGCAAATAGCACCCTCAGGTGCTATAAGCGCTATTTTTTAAGCCTACGAAAAAAATAGCGCTTATAGCACTTTGATGCGCTATCGTTGTGCTATATGCGCTATTTTTTTATATCGTCAACTGGAACACAAACAAAAATTTAAAAATAATTTTAAAATTATTCTAATTTATTAAGGGATAGTATACTTACTAAAAGAACCAAAAATTGTCAATAAATAAGCCAATAGCACAAAATAGTGCCTAAATAGCGCAAATAGCACCCTCAGGTGCTATAAGCGCTATTTTTAAGCCTACGAAAAAAATAGCGCTTATAGCAATTTGATGCGCTGTCGTTGTGCTATATGCGCTATTTTTTTACATCGTCGCCCAGAACACAAACAAAAAATTAAAAACAATTTTAAAATTATTCTACTTTATTGAGGGACCGTAGGACCGTATACTTACTAGGGCAAAAAAGTTAAACTTTAACTGAAATTTTAAAAGTTAGGGGTCTTACTTTAACTTTAACTTTAACTCCAAAAAAAGTCAGAGGTCTTACTTTAACTGTAACTTTAACTTAAATTAAAATAACCTTACTTTAACTTTAAATTAAAGTTATTTTAAAAAAGTTATATAAAAGTCATTGCTTTTCTTCTTACTTTAACTTTAACTTAAATTAATGCCTGAGCTTTACTTTAACTGTAACTTTAACTTAAACTGAAGCAATGGCCCTTACTTTAACTTTAACTTTAACTTAAATGAAAATGGTTTGACTTTTTTGCCCTAATACTTACTGAAAAATAAAAAAATTTCTATAAATTAGCCAATAGCACAAATTATAGCATAATAGCATGAATTAGCGCCTAAATAGCGCAAATAGCACCCTCAGGTTGTATAAGCGCCATTTTTTAAGCCTATGAAAAAAATAGCACTTATATATAGCACTTTGATGCGCTATCGTTGTGCTATATGCGCTATTTATGCACTATTTTATTATATTGACGTCCAGAACACAAACAAAAGTTTTGAAATAACCTACTTTTAAAAATCTTTTTGTTTATTGAAAGATCGTATAAGTGCTAAAAAGTACAAAACTTTTCAATAAGTTAGCCAATAGCACCAAAAAGCGCCTAAATAGCGCAAATAGCACCCCAAAAAAGCGCTATAGCGCATATAGCACCTTCGATAGCGCATATAGCGCAAATAGCGCATATAGCACCCCCAAAAAGCTCTATAGCGCAAATGGGGCACATAGCACCTTCGATAGCGCATATAGCGCAAATAGCGCGTATACCACTCCCAAATAGCGCATATAGCAAATTCCATAGCGCTTATACCGCATATAGCGCATATAACGCATATTGCGCATAAAAAAAGCGCTCGCTGTAGCACAAAAAGTGCTATTTCGATTTCGCTTACACGCGTTCGTTACCAGTTTTACATTAGAGCTGCAAGCAATCATAGAAACCGATTGCACTATAGTATATACGCGCGCCGCCGCGTAATAAGGCTCACTCTCACAATGACTGTCATTAAGTAACATGTGTTACATCGCATTACGTCGTGCAAATTATTATCTGCTACGCAGCAGGTTTTGATTCGCTGAGTGAAAATATAGGTTTAATACTTGCAGGCTCATTTTGCATTGTTAGTTGCTTATTGTCTTCAGAGCTCCGGTTTATGACACCTTTTGCATCAACAGTGTTTGTATGTAGCCGGTTATGTCAGTTGGTACGGTCCGTAATCGGAAGGTTCGAATCCACTCTGAGAACTTTTTTGAAAATTTTCGACCAGAAATTTTTGGTCTCAGCCGAATACAGTCGATTCACTTCCGGAAAACTGCTTGGGATTAAGCGACGAATACAATGGAAATCTAGGTGACACACGCACATACACACATGAGCTAACGTTCGACACGCGGACGCGCCACGCAGACGCAATTCTTGCACAGTCTTGTGTTATAACGCCAGAATTAAAATTAAAGACCTATTGGGCTGTGGCATAATGGGAATAAATATGGACAAGACCAGAAAACACATGCAGTTTTATAATTGGAAGTTCGAACATTATCTCTATATCCAGGAACTTAAGTTAATTTATTTTTAGAACTGTACTCGTAGCTGTTTTTTTGTCGGGAGCTGTCGGGATTTTGCCAGATGAAGATATCAAGAACACTTTCTACGATGTGTGGCCTCCAGGACAATTTCAAGAGAAGGTTCACTGTTTGCTTTTCAGTAGTGGTTGTGGAAGCATTTCGCAATACAATACAATACCCGTTGCAATTTGTCTGCAGTGCAGTTATGACACTACTCTAATTGATTTTGCTGGGTGAACGAGTATACATACGGTTGTAAATGTATGTATAGACTCTAAGTCTTGAATCTCAATCATACATGCAATCTTTTGTCCGTTCATCTAGCAAATTTCGAACAAGCAAAAGTTTACTGCAAAAGTAATTCAGTGAGTGAGCAGGGTGAACGTTTGACAACATTAGACCTGTTGCGCAGTAAAAACTAACCGCAAACGAAAATAACTTAACAATTTCAAGAGTGCATCATAGATCATAGGAAGAATACGACACTCTGCCTGAAATAGAGTTACATAGAACTAATTTTTTACTGTGACCAGTTCACGACGGTAAATGTAATAAAATCTAACATTTCAAGTCACCCCGGTACCCGAGTCCCAAACTGCAGTCGGTTTTATGCTTTTTAGTTTTATGAGCTCATATGTTTGCTTTTGTGGGGGTGTAGCTTTGGGCAAAATTAGCAGTATTTTCAACAGGAGGAATCGTTATGTGCAGTTTGTTTGATTTAAATGAAATATTAGTGGTCGCGTCATGCAGAAAAACTAATGAAACTAAAATCATGCATGTTTATTCTTAAAATTAACAAGCAAAGCTCAATGCAAAATGTGGCTGGATATATCAAACCTATATTTTCACTCAGTGAACCAAAACCTGCTGCGCAGCAGAAAATCATTTTCATGAAGGAATGGTGGTTTATATCAGCTGGCAGTTGCAGCTATCTTTCAAGTTTTGAACTGTATGTTCAGTATCAGTAAAAGTCGTGGTACAAGCTTACAGTACAAACGGTACAAACTTACGGTACAAACTGTTAAGTCTGCAACAAGGAACACCACTAATTGCAGTTATAACATAACATAACTGCACTCTGACCCCATGCTCACCATTGCCAAAATCGTCGTCCACAAATCCCTGATAATTGCTCATTGGTATCAATTGTATCAGCTGATGATTCACTTGCGCCACTTATGAAAGCTTTTATGCGTCTGTGCCGGTCCGTTATTTCAACTACGTAGCAGCTTCAACTTACGTAAATTTTATGAGGTCCATACACATTGCCTACAAACGCTGCTAGTAACGTCGTGCTTACCATGACAGTGCATTGTGAACCCATATATTTTCCGTTAACTAATGGGCTAAAGTCTGACGAGAAATAGTTGCACCACTTTAAAAAAGAAAACTTGTCATTTCGTTACGAAAAGAATAGATTTTGACTATCAAACAGCAACTAGTCTCCACTAAAATAAGTTGCGTAGTTTTTTGACAAACTCTACTTTGTGACATCGTGCTATGAATAACCTCCTTTTACTTTCATTCCAAATTATGATTTGTGTGAGCTGCTTGAAACAATGGACAATTTGAGACATTGTGAATAAAATGAGACCTGTGTGATTCAAGACTTGCTTGCAACTTCAACTACCAGACTATGCGCATCTTCATACTCAATCAGACTGTGTGAATGTGAGAAGAAATATGAAGTTATAAATGTTAGTACAAAAATTTTCTACATACATACGTACTACCTTTGCTTTGGCTAGCCATACTCCATGCACAATATGCAAATGAGCTTGAGGCCTTGTTTTGTCAGTGAGTAATTCAGGCGTTTCGTTTACGTATTCACGTACTTAGGTAGCTACTACAATAACATATGAATATCAACACAGCAGACACATTTCAAACGCACACTTATATTCACACAGACCCGCACAATTACACAGATGAAAACACGCTAAGACGCACACACATAACTCACTTAGTTACACGTTATTTTTCCGACACCTCATTCTAAAGAAGCCTGCTGCGCTGTGGCGCAGCAGGAAAAAATAGCCAGAAGACTGCTTTGAATTCAGCAAGCAGTGATTGGCCATATACACGCAACTAATTTGCATATTAAGCTGGATTGGCCAGTCAATGTTGATAACTGTCTATCAATTGCCAGACAAAGAAAAACAGACAAGGGGGGCCTGGTAAGAAAACAGAGGATAAACAAAAATTAATTAAAGGCCCAAGCTATGAAAAGTTTTTTTAGGGTAAATACTTACATTTAGGTACGCAGATATTAAATGGTTAATTTATATCTTAATTGAGAACCTATTTATGATCTTTGTTCCCCATTGGCAGAAAAAAAATACTGCCATATACTAGGCCTATGGTAAACATCGGCCCTGAAGTGGCTCACAGCACCGATTATGTACTCTTGGCGCTAAAATATGATTCCAAATATTCCGCCTCTAGGCGGAATAAAAATCATAAAGAAGGGTTGGTATTGTCCAAAAGTAGATCATTGAAAGTTTCTGGATTGAAAAGATGTTTGATTTTAGAAAAAACATAAAAAATTGATCATCTTAGGTTTCGCATCTGAAGCGAGAATCTAACCACTAGACCACCGAGATACACTCACGGTAGTTACTAAAAACTTTAAATATGACCGAATAGCACTACTGAATCTCTGTATACCGTACTTCCAATATTAATTGACACAGGTATGTCGTAATGTTTTACATAGAAATTTACTTGATAGTGGCAACATCTGAAGAAGAAACAATAAATAGGTAAATAAATCATAGCGGTTTTCGGTGACATTTGTATTACCTACTAAGATCTTCGATTGTCAAGACCGGTTGACTGAGGTGGTAGTGCCTTAAGCTTTTACCGAGCATTTGATCTCAAGTCAGAAGTTTGAGGGTTCGAAACCCCACTGGCCATCAGCTTTTGCATTCTGAGTATTTACCTAGCGTGTTTTCGTTAGTAATAAAAATTGACCTACATGCCTTTCTAGTGTATTCTGTATCAAGATGAAGAGGGGGCTGCTAAAACGGCAGTGCAAAAAAAGATTGCAGTAGGGTAGACCTTTCAGTGTTATTTATGTAACACTGGAAATTCGACCTACCCGAAATGACAGGTAGTCTGTCTTTGCAAAGATTCTGCAAATTCTATACAAACCTGCGCTGTGGCGCAACAGGAAAAACTTTACGTCATTGCTAGTATATTAATCAAAGTGTAGCGGGCGGGTTTGTTTCGTACTTTTTCGGCTGAACGAACATACGGCTGTGAGCAGGAACATGAAATGACCTTTAGTATTCTGAGCAAGTTTGCTTCTTGAGAGTCGAGTATGGGTCGACCGTACCTAATGCAGCATTATTTCAGGCTCTTCTCTGCGAAAAGTTGGCACAAATCGACTGCTCCAAGCCCGGGGAAGTGGTGGAGTTGACCCCGGAACAGCTGACACAGTTCAAAGAGACAGGAATTGAGCTGGGACCAATTGGAAAAAGCGTGATGGAGACCGATGTTTGCACATTCATTAGCGAACACGTTTTCAACATGTGTAAGTCACACGACGTCTATACCGCATGCAAATTACCGTATTTCCTCGAATAAAGCCCCTGTCTTGAATAGATCCCCCATTTGAATGTTCACGAAAAAAATAAAACGCCTGGGGCTCTATTCGAAGAAATACGGTAATAGCCAGCCTAAAGCCCGTTCATGCTTGTCCTCAAAAGTATAGGTACGAGGACAAGGACAATTTTTTATCAGCTGCACTGCAGCAATGACAATATCGTTTCGTCTAATTTTTTGCATGCCAACTTTGACGTGACCAAAAAGTTTATTGTGCCCAAACCTGGCTAATTTGATCTTGTAGTCTTCTTGAAACGGCTTAAGGACAAACCAATAAGAACAAGGAAGAGTATGAGCCGGGCGTAATACCGATAGGCTTGTATCCGCATAGGTGTGTTCAGGGTTTAGTGTTATGCCAACCTCTCACTGCAGGTTTAAGGTTTAAGGTTTAACGATGTTGAAAAATTTCAACTTTTTTGTTTGGGGATTCAACCAGTCAGCTACGAGCTGTAGGCGGAGCTTCTGTGTTCTGCCAATCAGCTGCGAGCTGTGGGTAGGCGGAGCTTCTGCATCCAGCCAATGAATATACAACATTCAAATATCGTTAAACCTTAACCCTTTAATGCCCAGAGTATCACTGGCTAGACAGCCTCATTCTGACACCTTCTAGTTTTTTGGACATTGCTCGAGCTACGTGCGTCGTAGAGAGATCGCGAAACCACCATTCGATAGAGTAATGAATGGTAAACAAAACATAATCAGTCGATTAAGGGTCTAGGACGCACCGTTTTTGCGTTAGAAGCGCTCAAAGTTGAGAATTTTTGAAAATTTGCGCCATCGCTCAGGCATAATGTACATAATGTGTACCTCACCCTAGAGTAAGAACACAGCAACTTTGCGCCTGCCATAGTTGAATGCTAGAAATGAACTACATTATCTGCTGTATCTGATGCACATAAAGCAGACTGCCGGAGTTGCATTTAAATTTCGTAATGTGGCCTTAAAGAAAATACTACTTTTGCGATGAAAAAAAGTCAAATTTGCACATTGCTTAAATGAGCATAGGCTTCGCTGCGTGGCAGTAGAACTAAAAATTGCCGGCCAAATGCGAAGACCTACAATTCCCCATAAAAACAGCTAAAAGATCTTGTCACTAAAATAGACTAGTCAAGTTGCATAGCCCCAGATATGATAGTTCATCGTGGCGTATCTCCCATGATCCTTTGGGCGTGAAAGGGTTAAACTGCCAGTGTGATTGAAACGTTAAACGTTAAACGGTAAACGTTAAACCTTAAACCATGAACCTTAAACCTGCAGTCAGAAACATGCATTAGTCAGTGACTTCTCAGTTAATGCAACACACAGACATTCATTTGTATATAATTCGGAACATGCTTTTTCAAGCAAAATTGGTAATTTGTTTCGTTCATAGCTTGGGAAATTATGAAACAGATAATTTTTGTATAGGTACTTAAGCATATATAGTGTAATGTCATAGTGAAAGTTTTAATAAACTGAACTGCAAGATAAATATGTAAATAAATAAATAAAATAAATGTTTTACAGTAAAGGTTTCAAACGATTACAGAATACTGGTACGTATCACATTTTCTGATACAAACGTGTTTAGGTAATGGCGTTGAAGAAAACTTTCTAGCTGTCGCGTTTTTGGAGATTTTTGTTTCAGGTTTCTCGTTGGAGTATAACCCGGCCTATGTCATAGACTTTATCAAAATCTTCATAGAACATGCACCAGAAATGGCTGAAGATGAGATCTGCACTATTCTAGATCAAAAATGCGCAGCAAATGAGGTTAGTTATATTCCTTTTAACAAAAGTGAGACACTCTCGTTCCTGTCCGTGTTATACCTCAGGCAGATGCGCTTTGGCTTGCCTGGTTAAGTTTAACAGGTAAGCAGCCAATCAGAGTCGAGCTTCTCTTCTGATTGGCCAGACGCCTGTGCCTATGTGCCCCTGCTCCAATCAGCATTCACACAGCCATTGCCGTCTGACTGCTGATTGGAGCACTATCCAACAAAACTGTTATGTCGTGTTCATATTTGTCCGAATATTCTGCCTGTTCCTGATTCTAGGGTTTGTCCTTATCCAATGTGTAGAACTTGTGTCGTTACAACAGCATAAGGTTGTTTGTATTTCCGTACTAACTAGTAAAAATGCTGAATTTCTGTCCAACACATATTTAAGTTAGTGTAGTGATTTTAGTTTGCACCCGATTACAGTTCTGGAAAGGGCAGATTTCGCTCACGCTAATTGCATGTATGATTAGCTTAATATGAAAGGTTTTTCAGAGTTTTTGCGACTTACTGAAAACGGCCAAGTTTCCAACGTGTCAGGAATTGTTTAAACAAGTTAATGATCTGCTTGAAACTGTTAATATTCTCTGAATAAATCGGTGAGTTATTAAAAACCTGAAGTGCCAAAATAAAAGTTATGTTTGATAAAGTAATAAGTATAGAGTTTGATGGTTAAAAAATAGTTGATAATAATAAAGTCGTAAAATGTGCTAACACCAATACTAGTGTCGTGTTATCGTGTTATTGTGTTCTCATTTTTAGACCTAGTTTTCCTATAGTAAAAAATAACGCAATAGCATGCGGTAATTTTTAGAACTAAGTCATCAGCGACTATATAACGGTTTTTCATTGTTTTATTGGCTAATAATTGCTTCGAAGGGTGTTTTAATGCGTATGTGGATTATCAATGTGCAAATAATTACTGTGTTTATTGTTTCTGTTACTATCCAGTTAACCTACATAACTAACGTAACAATGGTAATACTTTTGAATTTTAGGCTCGAGTGCTGTTAAAAAACGAGAAACAAACGAAGAACAATTTTTAATTTTCAAAAAGTTATTCTATATTTTCGATTTAGAATTGGATTTGCTGTCTGTTATAATATTATTTCATTTTAATATGTAATTTATTGTGCTATGATAGTTATAGCATAGTAGCGAACATGCAAATAAACATTGACCCTATACTGCAGAAATTTTCTAAATTGCGTGAAAGTTTTGGTCTCATCACAGACTGAGCCTGGTAGACTAATCATAGCTTCGTGAAAAGAGTGTACTTGTCCAGTTTCTGTTCAATTTTGTTCTGGATTGTGTAATCCACCAATCAAATGCAGCAAACATCGATAGGGGTACGGTAGGTGATGGCTGTTTGGCTGCTGACCTCATTTTTGCTGATGACATAGCACTGCTCCAATTCCAATTGGACGATGACTCTATGTCAACTCTCATGGACATTGTTTTAGGCAAATATACCGAAGATAAAAAAACCAAGCCCATGGTCATTTCCAACACCTCAGTCGGTTAGTATGTACGTACCTATACTGAGAGACGATTGAGACGATCGATTCTTTCTGTTATCTCGGATTCCTCATCAGTGATGCTGAGACCGTCCGCTTCCGTGAATGATTTGTCTATAGAATAGAAATGGCGGATAAAAAGTTTCCACTTTCTTATCATCAATCGATTTTTGTTTTCCTTGGCCTCAGTGTATCAGCACTTGTTGTCGGCTAGGACAACATACTCAAAATGGCTTAGTCACACGTGGCAAGGTGTCAAAATTTGACTGCTAAATACAAAATAAAACTACTAAAAAATTAAATATCAACTATGCCTGCCGTGAACTTTTGAATTACAAGACAGTGTTAACAGCAAATAGTTTTCTTGAATCAAACTTACCTAACATATTGTTATATATTAGAAAACTTAGCAGTTTTAAATATGGTAATCTGGGAAGATATACTGTTTTCTGTTATTCTAATTATTTTTTTCAAACATTTCCAATCACAAATGACACAAGCAAAGCCTAGATAAAATTTTCCGCATAATAACTTACATATGCTTGAATCAACACTTTTCATTGTAACCTGCTTTGTTAAGAATATACATACATATATACAAGTGTTCTACGAATTTTATATTATTTTTTCTGTGTGGTATCACCAAGTTATAGATAACAATTTATTGCGTATCAACTCGTATTAACTTGACTAAACTTGAACTTACTAAAGGAAACAAAATGTTACTTATCATAAACATTAACATCAGGGTTGGTTTGGTAGTCTCGGTCTCGGTAAAAAGTATACAGGACTATCAAAACAAACAAACTGATATTTTGACTAAACCCTATGCGTATTATCAAGAGTGCATAATAAGAAGAGTATGCCACTCTTCTCGATCCCAGCTTGGCCGCCGCGGACATGCTGCGACCATTATCTCCCGAAAAAGGCCACAACTGTGGGGGGGGGGGTACCCCCCTACGCGAATGAAGGCATAGCCCTCAACTGTGAGGGGACCCCCCACAAATCACACCATAGGTCTCAAACGTGGGGGGGACCCCCCCACAAATGAGGGTATACCCTCAAATGTGGGGGGGGGAGCCCCCCCACGTTTCGTGCAACCTACGAAATCACCGGGAGAGGCCCTGCCGCCACTTTTTGTGGTAAAATCTCGCTCCCAGGGGTACTTTTAGGTGCTGAAAACGAATTTGGGGTCCATTTTTATCTACCCCTTACCCTGGACCCAATTTACCGGAGCAGACTACCCAACCCACTTTGGAGGTCGTTTTTTCGAAATTTATATTTTTCATATCTGGGGGCAATTTTGGTTCATGAACACGAATACAAGGTTCCGATTATGATCTAGAACTGCTATGTGACACCCTGCGGTATCACCAAGGGCCAAGGGGTCTGAAATTTTGATTTTGGCACGAGAGCAAGCAAAACTGGTAATTCTTCCGTATACGCACACCCTGCACTGAGTGAGAGTGAGTGAGTATGCATCATCTTCCGTATAGGAACACCCACTTTAAACTCAGGCTGGAAATTTAGTTTAAACTAAATTTGCGTCTAGCCCAAAATGCATCATATTCCGTATACGGACACCCCTTGTTTCCACTAAGTTTAAAGGTGGTATTTCTTGTTAATTGTTCTTGGTATTGGCGCCAGTACCCAATTAAACAGGTGTCCGAACATGAATAGCCAAAAAAGAATGAATAGCCATAAATGGTGCCAAAACCTAAGGACCCACCACGATGGACCTAGGGCAAAAAAGTTAGACCATTTCCATTAAAGTTAAAGTTAAAGTAATTCCAGGGCTTCAGTTTCAGTTAAAGTTACAGTTAAAGTAAGGTTCCTGCGTTCATTCAAGTTAAAGTTAAAGTAAGCCCAAAATCAATTACTCTTAAACTTTTTTTAAATAACTGTAATGTTAAAGTTAAAGTAAGGGTGTTTTAATTTAAGTAAAGTTACAGTTAAAGTAAGACCTCTAACTTTTTTGTAGTTTAAAGTCAAAGTATGACCCCTAACTTTTTTATTTTTAGTTAAAGTAAAGTTTAACTTTTTTGCCCTAGGACCTACCCGCCAAAAATGTGTATAAAAGTAGGCACACTGTTCATTTCATTCAACTTTTCGCAATGGCCCAACGCGATCTTACCATTATTGAAGTTGTTTAATTACTGGCGCCAATACCAAGAACAATCAACAAGAAATACCACCTTTAAACTTAGTGGAAACAAGGGGTGTGCGTATACGGAATATGATGCATTTTGAGCTGGACGCAAATTTAGTTTAAACTAAATTTCCAGCCTGAGTTTAAAGTGGGTGTTCCTATACGGAAGATGATGCATACTCACTCACTCTCACTCAGTGCAGGGTGTGCATATACGGAAGAATTACCATTACCAGCAAAACTTCTATAAAATTTGCTCTTAAACATGGGCACTTCTGTCAAATAAATGCAATTTTTATCATGCAATATCATGCAATAATAAATGCAATTTTGGCCAACATTTTTAAAAATCGCTAATTTTTACGCCAAAACAAGGTCCTTTAGGCCACGACATTTAACTACAGGACCCCCGCAGATTAGAACCCCGTGTTAACGTATGATCACCGACTACCTACCCATTTTGGACATGGAGGTCTTGGTGAATTTCTTTGAAATTAAGATTTTTCATATCTAGAGCGCTTTTAAATGCCAGAAACCAGAATACGATTTCCTTGCCAGCCTTTGTCTGATAACTTTCCCAAAGTGCACTACGTACCACAGAAGGACCTTTTTTCGGATACACCCTCCAGGCTGCAGGTGTTTTCAAGAGGGAGTTTGCGATTGATACATTCTTATCCCTGAGCAGAGGAACTGTTATTAAACAGTTGTATGGACTCTTCTGTGTTTCTATTTTCTAAGCAAGGACGAAACCTGCTCTACTTCGTTCCTGTTCTAAGAAAATTAGCGAATCAAAGACAGGCAGATCTTTCACGTGACCCTTAGAGCAGCCAATCGGACTTGTATGCCGCCTAGTGAAAATATGCGCTAGTTTGTGTTGCATTATTAGCTATACAATAATTTTTGTGTTTTTAAGCATTTTGTGATAGAAAAATCTACATGTTTTATAGCTTGTACCAGTTCCTTTGCTGAGTAAAAATACTGCATCATAGCGATAAACTTTAAGCCGACGCATAAAACCCTCAACTACGTATATGACAATAACACGTCTAATGAAATCATGAACATATTCG